>JAVTVY010052100.1:0-25355 GCA_036873755.1 Hanleya hanleyi | reverse complement strand
TTGAATCCACCACCCACAGCCGCCATTTTGAACCCACCACCCACAGCCGCCATTTTGAACCCACCACCCACAGCCGCCATTTTGAACCCACCACCCACAGCCGCCATTTTGAACCCACCACCCACAGCCGCCATTTTGAACCCACCACCCACAGCCGCCATTTTGAACCCACCACCCACAGCCGCCATTTTGAACCCACCACCCACAGCCACCATTTTGACCACCACACAGGCCGCCATTTTGAACCCACCACCCACAGCCGCCATTTTGAACCCACCACCCACAGCCGCCATTTTGAACCCACCTCCCACACTTGCACTCAATGACCCCTGTGACGTCATAGTTACATCCGGGTGAAATAGGACTCAGATTGGGTAGACCCTACTACTCACATTTGTACAAGAATATGGGTACATCAGTCAATCAAGTACTCAGTGTATGGCATACAAAGTTAATAAACGCATTATTCTGAAATATAGAATTATCTACTATTGTTACTATATTCATTACAAATCATCCATATTAGATTAATGAATATGTTGAAGTAATGATTCTCACTTTGTACAAAAACTTTGTACATCAACCAATGAGAGAAATTATTAGAGCATGGCAGAGAGGCACTGAACTATTTGTTGGACAATATGACGAGTGTCCCCCGAGGAGCTGGACTCTTTTCTCGAGTTGGATGTTGTGCTAGTTTGAGGATCATCATGTTTGAAAGTTACACGAGCATCAGGATGTTGTGAACCAGTTACAAGGTTCGAAACAGGCCACTCACTGGGTCGACCCTCAGGATAGTGTGAACCAGTTGCAGGGATCAAGGTGGGCCATTCACTTGATTGTAGATTAGTAGTTCCTGGAGAGTGGTAACTCACTGACTGGCTGTATGATGGCCTGATACTGAAGGATGGTGGCCGCATTTGCTGTGAGGGTGTGTAGACGCTGTAGTCATTGGTCGAAGGAGAAGTTGGACTTTGGTAGTGTTGGTAGTTCCCACGATTTTGTTCTCGGTTGCCATAGGGTGTGTAGTTTCTGTACAGTGATTGGAGAATGAATTTGGCAAATACACCGATTCCACGCCTGTTTACATGAACCATATCATGGTAGAGGTGGGCATTTGGGTCACCATTGGATTTCAGGTAGCCCACACTGCTGTCAAGGACCTGTGTGTTTTCACTCTGACACACTGATCAGACTGATCAGACTATTAGCCTTAACCACTGAGTCATACAGCTTCCTTCTGGCTCGAGGAGGTATAATCAGCGATACTGTGACTGTGGCTTTCGGAAATTTTGCTCTGGCCGTGCGCACAATTTTCACTATGTCAGATGAGCAGATATTGTACGGAGACTGCTTGCAGGAATTGATACCTACATGGAGAATGACATTATTGATGAATGAGGGTGATGAATGAAGCCCCAGGAAGAGACAGGACCGAACAAACTTCGTTATCACGCGAGAGACGTTTATGGTCCAGTAGACGTGTGAGCGAGTCGCCGAGTATCAGTACAGTAGTATTGCCTGGGTAGGATATTGAATTTATGTTGTTGGAGACCTGTTGTGTGTCCGACTTGCCGTCTATCACAACTCGTATTTGTTGTGGCTTCGTAGACACATCTGGGCTGGGTGAAGCTTGCCTAACTTGAGATTGATCAACAATGTTACGGACCTCTGTATTGATTTCACTGTAGTGTTGAGTAGCAGAGTGACTGCCACTATGATTTGAAGTTAATGTTGAAGTTTCCAGTTCATCAGCTAATACATTGAAGCGGTTCTGAGATCCATGTATTGTCGCTAAGTCGACCTGGGCCAGACTAGTGTTTTCTCCTAGTACTGAATGGGTTCCAGTTGGGCTGGAATTGTGGGCCATGGATTCTACTTGTGCGCTGAGCAAGGCAATGGTCTCAGATTGTGATCTGCAGATAGAGTCGAGAGATTTACATTGTGCCTCGAGAGTTGTAACTCTGTTAATCAGGTCTTGATTTGTTGCTTTGTGCTTCTGTAGGTTAGACTGTATACTGCGGTCAGCTTTACTGATTACTTCTGATAGATTGTTCAATTTGTCGGCTTGGGTTGATAGTTTGTCATTAATGTTCGTGATTTCCACCCGAAATGTATTGGCAGACTGAACCTTGTGATTCCTGAATTCTTCAGCCACTGAGGTAAAGTCTAGGAAAAATTCACTCATACGTGTTTCAAGTCTGATGAACGCCTCTTCAAAATGGTTTGCTGCACTCGAACTGACGTCAGTTGTTTCAGTAGATTGTGTGTTTTGTGAAGGGGTAGAAGGAGGTGTTCCAGTGCAGTCAGCAGATGTCAGAGTATCCTGATGTGCAGGGACAGGTGAAGAACTTTCATGTGAGACATTATTGGTTTCAACTACGGTACCACTAATTTCCGGGACAGGTGGTGGATTATCATGAGGGACAGTCCCAACTATAGCAGTGTTATCATGTACCTGGGCAGTTTCACTATTGTGGGATGCAGACTCCTCCACTGAAGTGTTGCTTGTCGAGAGGTCACCATTCAAACTACTAGTACAAGCGAATAGGCTTGGGTGCTTGGTGTGCTCTATTACCTCAACCGCAGTATTTTCTCCGGAACTACATGTAGAACCGACATGTTTATTCAATATGACTGGTGGGAGAGATAACATCTCAGTGTCAGCAAATGCCTCAGTTGCTTGATCTGTATTGCTTTCAAGAATTTTGTCAGCTTTACTTACGATTTGTTGCAGTTCGGTAAATTCTTGTGATAACCAGGGTTGAGACAATGTGCCCTGAACAAGAAGACAGCCTGTCGAATAGAACAGGGTCATGGTAACCAGCTTAGAGTTGGCATAGCTCACTTGGATGATAGTTTTGTGAAGCTGTGGGTGTGGCAACATGTAGGAAAATGTTCTGTTGTCATCGTCAACATTGATCACGTTATGAGATTTGTCTGTATCGGACCACTCCACATGTGCCAACGGAAGCGTACGCAGATGTTCGTTATACCTGCGCATGAGAACCTTGCGCCAGGTTAGAATTGTCTTTTTTCCACATTTAATTGGTATTTGGTTTGGATCTTTAGAGGCGGACACCTTACCCCTGGCAGTGTTAATGTTTTCGGCGCCATTTTCCACACACAAAGATGTTGACGGGGTGCCAGATTCCGACATCGTGCCGGTTGACGAACTATTTTGAGTCAACTGGCATTCTCACAATTTCTCAAGTAAACATCAGAGGTTGTCACTCAGCTTCTACGACAGGTAGCAACGTTCATCTCCTCACATATTGACGAGGAAACAGTAAAACAGGAAATAATTCAACGAGAGCGCCAATTTCACGTACACCATCATCAGGGTGCATTCCAGAGAAGACGGTAAGCCTCGCATTGACCTTTGACCTCGGAAATTTGCATATCACGTGACAGAGGTCAAAGGTCAATGAGTGCACTTGAGTTGACCTGTATCCTTTCATCTTGTCTTTGACCTTGGATCATGTTTAGACATGTTAGGGCTGGGGTTTTTCCATCACGTGCGGTATGACGTCACTTCCGGTCTGGGTGAATGGGGCGTGACCTGTGAACCTGATAGGACATGTACTGACCTGTCTGTGGGGGTTTTCCCTACAATGTCGTTCACTTTCGTGTTTTTTCGGTGAGGTGCGAAGGGTACGTCCGTGTCTTTTCGGCGGATGGGAACATGATAGGCCATGTACTGTCTGTGGGGTTTTTCCCGCCAGAATTTCGCTGTCGTCTGCATGGGGTTGTCACGTGCCGAACACCTGGCTCTCCGAATTGCAACATTGTTGCACGTTCGCAATGATTGCCCTATATCCGGGTCCTTTAGCAATACCATTGATGGGATGCGTGTACTGACTTGTATTTGGGGAATCACGGGGAGATCAGGTGATAGTTCAAGGTCATATTGAATGATAGGAATGCGTGTACTGACCTGTTCATCCGTGGTTTACATCCGGGGACTTATATCCGGGTCCTTTAGCTGTGTGTTACGGGTTTACATGGGAACAGTCGGGTAGTTACGGAGGAAGACACGGAGGTGACCGAAGATGTCACGGAGGTGCCCGAAGAGACACGGAGGTTACCGAAGATGTCACGGAGGTCACCAAAGAGACACGGAGGTGGCCGAAGATGTCACGGAGGTGCCCGAAGAGTCACGGACGTTACACAAAAGACACGGAGGTGACCGAAGAGACACGGAGTTTGCCGAAAAGACACGAATGTCACGGAAAAACGTATAAAAGAGGGAATTTTTAGGGAATTGCTTCATTCATTGCCCTGCCGATCGGAGCTACCTGACCAGCCTACTCAAGACCTGCCTGAACACCATGGACTCCTCTGACCGAGCTAAGCTGATGCAGCACCGTGTCCAGATCATTAGTGAGATGATGAATGTGGCCGAACTATGTGATCTGCTTCTGGTGAGAAACGTAATCACTACATACATGGAAGAAGACATCATGGCACAGAATACCAATACAGCACGAAACAGAGCCCTCATGGACACTCTACCACGCCGAGGTCCTTTAGTGTTTCAGGCCTTCTTGGAGGCGCTGAGAGGACGGGGAATGCGGGAATAGCCTCTCTACTTCAACCCGAGGAACATACCTTAGTCATAGACATTGCCGAAGAGAGTACAGGTAGCAAACGTGCCCAGGAAGACCCGGAAGAGTCCTATCCATCAGCCAAACGTCCCCAACTAACACCTTTAATAATGCCTCAGCAAGAGCCTCAGCAAGCGGAGGAAGAGATGCTACTCCCTATGTCTGTGGAGCAGATGAATGACATCATCCAGCAGGCCTACCAGGCGGCCCAGATCACCAGTTGGGAGCTCACGCCCTATTTAACTGTAACCGTGAAATACGAGCAAGTGCACTCTAATGCATCAGCCTGGGATGATAAACCACCTAAGCATATTGCCTTAACGTTTGAGTACAGAGATACACACAAAGTCAAGTCGTCGAGGCGGTCATTGAGAACCACATCGAACATAAATTTTGTTGTGGAGACGATGTCTTCCTCACCTGTTCTATGTTCAACAACATGCTGCTGGTACATATTCGTAAATGGAAGTTGAAGAAAGATACTACGCGTATTCCCTTACCCGAGGGAGTCACCCTGCAAATACCTGCGTGGCGGAAGCTTCAGCACCTCGCACCCGAAATTTCTGGAGCTCTGCATGACCAGCTGTCTGAGTATATCTACAAAAAGTACATTGAAACCTTCCTGAATCATCTTAAACCGCGCATTGAAGGTGAGCGTATCCAACAATGTGCAGGCTGTGTCGGATCGTTAGACATGCATACGCGTCTGGATGGCCCGCATCCTTTGGTGTTGGCGGCACCGTCAGACGCGCTGATAACTGAGGCGTTACACGACATCAACGATACGGAAATCGCCGAGACATTGGAAGCGGCCTGTCCACCGAGAATTCCCCGTGAGCAGATTGCGACCTTCCTATTCGTGCACGCGTGGCAAAAAGACACGGAAGAGTTCAAACAAGTCTTGGCTAAATATTGAACATTCAGACATTACCGTATTCCTACATTCTATGTTCATGCTATGTTCATTCTATGTTCATTCTACCATCATGGTGACACCGTATAATGCTTTTAGAAAATTTAACACAAAGAACCGGTGAAACTCTTATGTTCATTCTACTGTTAATAAATATTAGAAATTCAACTCATGTGTGTCAGTGTTCACTCTATGCAAGGGGAAGGTGAAATGAATGTGTGTAGCAGACGACCGACAGCCCGCTTTTTTATTCTCTACCGTAAAAGGCTGAGGTCGCGCGGACGTCAGCGAAATCTGCCTAGACATCATGGCCAGAAAGAAAAGACAAAATGATCTGTGCTTTCTGCAAGATTTGGAAGCGGGCTAAATTTTTAATGAAGACCAGTTGAGATCTAAAACAACTTTAAATTTATACCTTGGCATGTTATCGTGTAACCCTGAAAATTTCATAGAGCTAACGGCTGCATAAAGCTATATTTGTTTTTCCTTTTCCACGTTTCAAAAGCCCAATTTCACCTGCACGACTGTGTTAAAAGTACGGTAAACTTGAAATAAATGGACTTTCGGCTCACTTACCACGTTAGTGTGTCATTCATAGAGGAGAGGAGATTGTAGGACCTCATGTTAATTTCAATGTGCCAGATTAAAAAGTCCCCTTTCGAAGGACCGGTTGGCCCTGAAAAGGGCCGTTGGATGTTTTTTTACCCTGTTGTCTCAGGAAGGGGGAATTCTCCCCCAGGGCTGTTGTTGGTCCTGCTGTTCTACCTCGCTGACGTCCACGAACTCAGGCTGGCGCTGTTGTTGTTGTTGGTAGGCTTGTAATTCCCGCAGCTGGAGGTCGACTGGCTGGAGTTGTCGTTGGAGCACTGGCTGAGGTTGTTGGTCTTCCAACACGTCCTCCAAAGCGGACAACCAGTCTTCCCCCTCTAAATCGCTGGGCGCCCTGGTCACTAAATGGTGGAGATCACGCCACGCCAGTCGAGATAGATTTATATTCCTCCTAGCCCATTTTCGTATTTCCTCTAGCCAAAATTGTTTAACGGCTCTCGCCAGCTGTCGTCGATCTTCCCACACACCACTTCTTTCCATGTACTCATCGTGCACCGTCCTCTCTCTCCTTATCCTTCTTCTCGTCCCGCCCGTGGACATCTTGGCCACTAGATTTGTTTTCCCCATGTTGTCTGTCCAAGTGTTGTCGAAGAAAAATTGTGATTGACTGTACTTCTCTACGCTGGGCTGCGAGTTTATAAGCTCAAATGGGGTGGATATCGATTGACTGTCTAAAAGGCGCGAAGCTCGTCGATTGGCGCCTCGTTCGGACAAATCTATTGGTTGAAATAGCGAGCTCTCATTGGTCCAAAAAGGCGCGCTACCAAAACACCACAATCCCACCAAGCTCGCTACTGTGAAATCGTGGGTTAAAAAATCACTACCCTGGGATGATGTCAATGGGTGCAAAGTGTCTCGGTATTCTGTCTACAATCTTCTTTTTTTAGGCTCAAGCTATGAGCCCCAGGTTAAATGAATTCGTATACCAATGCTGACGGACAATAGTGAACGCTACAACCTCTCCAAGGTCTCAATGACAATTTCCTAGGTTAAAAATTAAGGGCTCTCATTGGTCCAAAAAACGTGCACTGACAACACGCTACAATCCCACCAAGCTTTCAATAGCGATTTCCTAGGTTAAATTGAAGTCCCATACAATAACCCAGGATGATGTCGATTGGTTGTCTAAAACGGACTGATTGGCTCTTGTTTGGGACTTAGTCATTGGATGAATGATCGTCTTACCATGGGCCCAAAGTGTCTCGGTATTCTTCATGGGTTAATCTACAATCCTGTTTTTAGGCTGAAGCTCGCTACTGTAAATTTCTAGGTTAAACGAATTCCTATACAAATAACATTACCCAAAATGGCAGAATCCCACCAAGTTCGGCACTATGAAATCGTGGGTTAAAAATCACCACCGACCCCAAACGAGTGGAACTCATCGGTAGCGGACTTAGGTGTTGGTGTACGCCTGAACCCAAAGCGCACGTCTCTTTGTCACCGGAAGGATGGACTACCTTGAAACGGGTGTTGTTGGGTGACCTGGACGGTGATAGCATTCACCTGTGTGACGACGTCTACATTTTCTGCGGTCCCTTTTTCGCTCGACTCCTCTGTCTGAACGACGGTGGTTTTACCCTGGACTCCGATCTATGGACGGCTTTGGAACAAGTAGTCCCCATTGTCGATGGGGTACTATATCTATAGGAGCCACACAGTCTAGAGCGTCAGTCGCATCATAAAGCGAACCCGTAGGGACACCCGTAGGGAGACCCGTAGGGACACCCGAAAGGATAAGGGTACAACACATGTGGATAAGGTGTTAACGGAATTGTATTACAGTCCAGACAGTCCAGCCGCTTATAGCGCTGTGGGAGCGCTCGCTCGAGCTGCGCAGTCCCAAAGCATAGTCGAGCTGAAGTTCGCGAATGGTTAAAAACCCAAGACACTTATAGCTTACATCGAGCAGCCCGACGGCATTTTCGCCGTAACCGAGTCATCGTAGGAGGCATGGACGCACAATGGCAGGCAGATTTGGTCGATATGAGTCGATTTGCTACCCACAATGATGGACCTGCATCGATATTTTATCCAAGGTCGCCTGGGTGGTACCCATCCGGACCAAAACAGGGGAGAATCTTGTACAGGCGTTCCGGCAGAGTTTTCAAGATAGGTCGCAAACCTCTCTATTTGCAAACAGATGAAGGCACAGAATTTCTCAATAGACACTTTCAATCCTTTCTCAAGAAACAGAAGGTGTTTTTCTTCCAACGAAACCAAAGCCTCTGTGGTAGAACGGTTCAATCGGACCTTGAAAGGTCGGATGTGCAAGTATTTTACAGCCAAAATCACCCGACGGTACATCGATGTGCTATCTCAACTGGTTCGAGGGTACAATCGAGCCTATCATCGCAGTATCCAACGGGCGCCCACCGATGTGACGGAACGCAACGAACATCAAGTGCGCCGTACGCTCTACTCACCTCCCGAAGAAGGGTCTTCACCCCGTTACAAACGCGGAGATGTGGTACGGATCAGTAAAGTCAAAGGACAATTTGAGAAAAGTTACTTGCCCAACTGGAGTGATGAGCATTTTGTCATTGCTCGCCATAGTCCCCGAAACCCACACGTCTATCAACTGGAAGATCTACAAGGAGAAACACTGCAAGGCACGTTTTACGAGGCAGAATTACAACCGGTCGTAAAAACACAGAAAGAATACTACACGGTGGAGGAGATTTTGAAAACGGAACGTCGACGTGGCATCCCCTATCATTTCGTCAAATGGCAAGGTTGGCCCAGTTCGTTTAATTCTTGGGTCTCTGCCCGTGACAGGAAACGGATATAAATTCTACCTCACATCTCCTACAGCCTTCAGTCTAGGGTTGTACCATGGATAGTGCACAACTTCCTTTACTGCTGCGTACTCGAAAAGGACAAGTCGGTATTGTCGTGTGTATACTAACACTTCTAGGTGTGTTGTTTGGAGGTGTCTTCTACGACTTGGCGTACCTGATAGCCTGTCTACCTACCCTCTCACCCACAACCCGTCCACCTCAACGTCAATACGCTAACAACAACAACAACAACAACAACAACAACAACAACAACACCATCAACTTCGAAGCACCAAACATCACGAGAGCTGATCCGTTCAGCAGGGAGATCATCGCAACCACGAAGAGTACACCCATCACGAGGGGTGCTCCGGGTAGCAGGGAGATCATTCGACACCCAACGAAGGAACCCTCAATCTTCAGCAGGGAGATCATCGCAACCACGAAGAGTACACCCATCACGAGGGGTGCTCCGCGTAGCAGGGAGATCATTCGACACCCAACGAAGGAACCCTCAATCTTCAGCAGAGTCCCCCCGATCATCGCAACCACTAATCTAGGCCCGAACAGGCTCACGAGGGCAAGGAGCAGGGAGACCTATCCTCTAGTAGGTCTTGTACCACGATTACCACGGCAACGGTATCCTGCAGACTACGATCCACGGTGGGATCCGCAACAACGGTGGTGGGCCTCTGAACGCTTAGCCCAAAACACTAAATAACTAGGTGGATCCACGGTAGCAGCATCCTTTCACGTGTCTCATCGCTGGACCGACCGGGTCGGAAAAACACACTTCGTTCAACGTCTCATCGAGGAGCCAGCCCTCATTTCTCCTCCCGTGGCCGGCATCCTTTGGTGTTATGGAGCTTAGCAGCCTGCGTACGAGGAACTGGCACGGAGGCCTGGACTTACCTTGGTGGAAGGATTACCCCCAGAGGATACCCCAGAAGACACGTTGGTGGCCGTGGATGATCTGATGACCGAAACGGATAGTCGGGTCACCCGCCTTTTTACCAAAGGAAGTCATCATCGTCGGCTGAGTATCATCTACATCGTCCAAAATCTCTTCAGTAAGAACAAAGAGCACAGGAACATCAGTTTGAATGCCCAGTATTTAGTGTTGTTCAAAAACCCCAGAGACGCGTCACAAATTATGCACCTGGCGAAACAGATGTACCCTAAAAACACGGCCTTTGTTCGGGAAGCCTTTGAAGATGCCACCCAGGAGGCCCACGGCTACCTACTCATCGACTTGAAACAAGGGACACCTTCGGCACTTCGATTGCGGACCCACATTATTCCCGGAGAGTTCCAGACGGTGTACACACCCAAATAAAAGAACAAGAGCGCACTTCAAACCATTCACTTTCTCATCATGTCTGCGCGGATACGGAAGCACGCGCCGGCGCTCCGCATGTTACGCAGCGCGTCACCGGAGGTGGTCCGGGCCCTGGTGCGCGGGGCGGACGCGGGCTTGGTACGGTGCTTGTGTGAAGTCGCTCATAATGTGTTAAAAGGGAATGTTCCTCTCAGTCCTCTGCAGAAAGGGAAATTGCAACGGCACAAGACGGGTCTCCGAACGCTGGTGAAGAAGACGGGAAGTTTAAAAAAGAAGAAACAGGTGTTACAGCGAGGTGGATTTCTCGGGGCACTCCTCGCGCCATTAGCAGCCTCCGTACTGGGACCGTTAGTAGGATCCATCTTGGGATGCTAACATGGAACATACGAAAAAAATGATGCTGGTCGAACCTCGACTGTTACAAAGTTTGCAACCACTCTACCCTGTTCCTGCCACGGTACAACTGCAGTCCCTCGATGAAGAGATGAATAGTATACTGCCCGATCACGAGAAAATTCAACTTTACCATCAGACGCTGAACCGGTACAAGACGTTTATGGATCAATGTAGGGGTGATTCAACACCCACACTACCCACACTACCCACACCACCCACACCAACACCAACAACCTCATCCTCTGCCTCACCTCAGCTCGAAGAGGAAGTGTTGGCCAGTGTCCCTAAGGCATTCAAGACCAAGGCTCGTTTATTGTTGGACCGGGTGAAACAGAATCCTGATATGGGTTGGACCGACCAGGGGCAGCTGCTTATTCGAAACCAAGCGGTCCCGGGGTCTCATATCACCGATCTGATCAACGATACGGTACGTTCTCGCAAACACTCTAATCCACCGGATTAGGAAGCCTTTGCTAGAGTGTTGAAAGACACACACGTCCCTCGAGAATTGGTAGGAAATCGTGAACGCTGGAACTGGATGCAAGCACCCTCTCGACTTCCCCATACCTGGGAATGGCAACCGCAGACCCCTCCCAAAACACCTTCACGGCGGGGACGTTCTTTTCACCCCTATGCGACCTCTATGCCGGCCACACCGCGCCGATCACGACGGCAGGGGACCGCCAAGACCTGGGACCCCTACCAGGGGACCCTATTAAAGCCAGGAGCAGAAGTAGAAAAGCTCAGTCGTCATGTTTTACCTCACGTTGCCCAGTAACAGTTCGCTCGATGTGTTTGCTGACAACACCTTGGCCAAGTACGTGACCCAGTTACCGCAACCGTTGCATTTACCTGGACGATGGGAATGCGGACTCGTGGATATGCAATACACTAACTCGTGGTACAACGTGCGAGACAAGGACGTGTGGTACGAGGTGACCTACGAAGGCAAAGTAACCCGGCTGACCCTACCCGAAGGCCAATACGATACCCCCAAAGAGTTCATGGATGGCTTGAGAACACTGATGCATTATAAGTCTCTACGGGTAGTCACGAATAATTCAAAACCCGTCAAATCCTATCCCTTCAAGAATCATGTGGAGTTCGATTACAACACACAACGACAAGGCCTGTATCCTTCTCAGCCCCAACGTGAGTGTCAAACTCAGTCCCACCCTACAGCAAATGTTAGGTCTCTCTTATTCCGTCTACCCGGGTCCAACCACCGACGAAGGCGACATTGCGATGGATATGAAAGTGGGTATGTACGGACTCTACGTCTACTCGGACGTGGTCGACAACCACGTTGTGGGAGATGTCAACACACCTCTGTTACAGGTGGTTCCCATTAAAAAGAAGTATGGAGATCAAGTCACCCCGAGTTTCAACCACATACTCTACCTACCCGTACGACACACCGATATCAACACGATCACGGTGGATATAAGAGATGACACGGGACGCCCGGTGGCATTCGAACGAGGGAAAGTGGTGCTGACACTTCATTTCCGACAACCACGTTCTCCCCACTTCGTATAATGTACGTGCCTTACCAGTGTCATACGGCCAGCTATGCCGGTGAATCTCTGGCTGCACTCGCTGTTCCAACAGGTGGATATCAGTCTGAACGATAAACTCATCAGTACGTCCACCAATACGTACCCGTACCGAGCCTACATCGAGACGCTGTTGTCGTACGGAGAAGATGCCAAAAAAACACACTTGTCAGCCCCACTGTACTACAGAGATACACCCGGAGCAATGGATGCGACCACCATTGCCAATACCGGGTTCTGCCATCGCAGACAGTTTACAGCCGGTAGCCGGTCCGTGGATATGATGGGACGACTGCACGCCGATCTGTTCCTGCAATACCGCTACATGATGAACGGCGAATCCATCAAGATCAAGTTGATCCGTTCCCCACCCACTTTCGCTTTGATGGCCGGTGGAGATCCCGCCCATTACAAGATCATCATAGAAGATGCAGCCCTGTTTGTCCGCACGGTGGATTTGCAACAGGGGTGTTGGTGAGTCACATGGAAGCCTTATCGAAAAAACCAGCCCTGTATCCCGTCCGACGCGTACAGATCAAGGTGTTCTCTGTGCCAGCAGGTACGATGATGGCCAATCGTGAAAATTTATTTCTAGGGGATCTGCCTAAACGTCTTACCCTGGCGTGTGTCACCAATACCAGTTTCAGTGGCCAGTGGACAGAGAATCCATTCCACTTTCAACATTTCAACATCAACTTTGTGGCATTGCACGTGGCCGGTCATCAAATCCCAGACCGGCCGTTACAACCGGATTTTGGTAACCATCACTATGTGCGGAGCTACCTGAACCTGTTTACAGCCACAGGACAAAACAATCAGGACGAAGGAAATACCATCACTCGACGAGACTTTGCCCGCGGGTACACTTTGTTCGCCTTCGACCTCACCCCTACCTTGGAACACGATCATCAACTGGCCTTGCTCAAGAAAGGAAACTTACGGTTGGAACTGCGTGTCTCGGTAGCTCTACCCCATACCATTAACGTGATTTGCTACGCCGAGTTTGATAACGTCATCACCGTGGATCAGCAAAGAAACGTCCTGTGTGACTACGCCAGCTAGAGTCATGGATACAGAGCAGCTCATGGCCATACTCCAGCGGGATCCCGGGTACCCTTTCGAGGTGTGTTTCCAAGCAATGTCTTTCCCACCCCATCCACCCCTGTGGCCTACATTCTGAATACTGTCCCTGGTACTCGACCGGGTGAACATTGGGTGGCTGTATACGTGGACGCCCGGGGTCAAGGAGATTTGATTCCTACGAACTTGCACCCGTGCATCCCGATTTAACCCAGTTCATGGACGAATCTACTACAGTGTGGCGTTGGAATACTAAAAGATTACAAGGACCCTTGAGTAGTGTATGCGGACAGTACTGTGTGTTTTATCTCACTCACCGGAGTAGAGGACATTCTATGCAAACCATTGTACATATGTTTGATGATTATTTTCAAGCCGAAGACCGTGATGTCTTAGTGTACGACTGGGCTGCCTCTCGTTTTAATGTGCATGCCCCATTTCTCTGGTTGTCTTCAATGCGTTCTTATTGTTCTGACGTTCATTGATGTTCAATAAAACATTCATGAAAACACAAGTGACGTTTTGACTTTTTTTATATTCAGGCGAACAAGAAGGGTTAAAATATGTACAAAGAATGTGAACAGTAGAGTTACAATTATATTCAGGCGAACAAGAATGGTTAAAATATGTACAAAGAATGTGAACAATACAGTTGGGCAACACTGTCAGGAGTAGGATTCGAACCTACGACCTGCATTGCGCAGACCAGCACTGTTAACCGGCGCCCGGCGGACATCCCGACTGTTACAGGTGTATGTTAATTTTTACAGTACTAGTTTAACTCATACTATCAAAAAAAATTCACAAGTCCAGGTAGGTGGTACTGACTCCATCGGGAAGGACTTTCCGTTTCGGATAGAAAAATGTGAAGGCGTCTCGTTTCTGGATGTAGGTTCGCATCTGGTGGTCGACGACCCGGAATCCTCTGTTAGTGCCACTCGCACTGGCTTGGCTTTGTAGCACGCCCAGGTAGAGGGCTTTGTCGATGGCAGGGTCACGTCGGTTGACGCCTTTACAACTGAACTTGTTGTTTCCATCACCTCCGTAACAATAGTACGTCTTGGACGACAGGGCGATCATGGCATCTCCACTCCACTCTAACTTGAAGAGACCCGGCGTCCGCTTGCCGTACTGTTCACGTCGAGGTAGCCACTGGTCCCGTTCCGCCTCATATTGCGCACGTAATTCAGGTTTGACGAGTGACTCCCAATCCGCATTAGAGACGGCCATGTAGGCAGAGTCCGTGTCCATCTCCATGAGTTGCCAGTCTGATGGATTGAAATATACCGCCATGAAATCGTATAAAAATTGCAGCATCCTCAGCTTGGCCACCTGGTATACCATACATCCAATTTAGAGCGGAAGGTTGTAAAGAATGGTCTTCTTGGCTGAACTGACTTCATACGTATCATCATCGATGCCGTCCACGATCGAAATAGAGGCGAGTTGATCTTTTTGCGCGCTTGTTGGGTGGTGCAGATATTCACGTTGACATGTTTGTCTTGGTTGGTCACCGTTTTTCCATAGTAACCATTGCCCGTGAGTTTCCAGGATTCGCCGATAATGGCCTGACTAGGATCTTTATCGCCTTGACGACGGGCAGATGTGACGATGTCGGCATGCCCCGCAAAACAGTCGTTCGGTACGTACTGAAGGACTTGGTACACTCGCGTCACTTCGAGGCCGTGGCTCATGTACCACTGTAGCCGAGGGGTATCCAGCAAGAATTTTTCTCCCCACATGCTTCCGATCAGCATCCGACGAGGACGAGGCAGGCATTCGTGTTGCTCAGCATAAGCGCCCATGGTGTCTCCAATGTCATCCCGACTCACCAGCGTGTTTTTAAAGATGGGTGGGCACTGGGCGAATAGTGGCTTGAGATTGTCTGGAACATGCAGATCGCATTCTACAAACCCGTAGAGGTCCCCGGAACGAACGGCGTCGAGAAGCTGTGGCTGGGTCAGGAGTCGTCGGCGACTGAGAGGGTACTCTCGCGCTTTAAGGAAGCGACGTAAGTATGGGAGGGCCTGGCACATGGTGTGAAATTCACACTCCCACATTTCGATGAGCTGGTACCCCATCTCTTTCACATAATCCCCGTTCTCCACCACTTCTGCCCGTAGTTCTTCCGCCTATTTTCCACGTCGTTCGTTGAAGCGGCCAGCGCTGGAATGGCATTGGTGGCCGTGCCAGTAACACCCGTAAAATTGGAATACGGTGGGTTTATTGTGGAGTATAGCAAACCCATCGACGGGGAGTCGACGATCTCCTATCCGCTTCTCTGTGGCGTTGGTTTGGTGTCGTATAGAAATTCCCCGTCGATCGGCTTCCCAGTCCAACCACTGGTCAGCCAGATGCTTGTACGGTGTACGTTCAGGTCGGAAATGCTGGCCTTCCGCCAACCAGCGTGTATAATGCCCACTGGGCATGGGTTGGGCGAGAGACCACAGATACAGGGCATTGGCGTCAAATCCGATGATTTTGGCACAGGGTTTCCCACCTGGAAGGGTGGTGACGTCCTTCTCGTGATAACGGTGGAAAATAAGGCTAGGTCCGCCGACGATATTCTGCTTTAAACAATCATACATATCCGCGTCAGTACGTGGAGCAATCTTGAAAAAGATGGCGAAGCGCGAGACCCGGTAAACTCAAGCACTCTTTGAATATGTCCACGTGCATTTGATCCCGAAAGAGTTGGGCCATTTTCTCGGCCGCTTCGAGGAAGGGAACCACGTCTAAGTTGTTATAATACACCAGGAAATCACGCAAGTTCTGCATATGTTGGTCGTTCCACACTTGCTGTAGTTCCCGGTACGTGTCTTCCGGACATTCCACTTGCTTCAGATCGTCGAAGAAAGCGTCCCGGGGTGGTAACTGCGTTTCCTCCAAGCGGTCGAGCGTTGACATATAGGTGTAAGGGAACCTCCCTTTGGTTTGTGCACAGTCATAGGCCTTTACCCACTGATCGTAGCTGTAATTTGGAGCTAAGTAGTTGCGTACATCCAGGAAATGGAGTGATGTGGTGGTGAGGGCCATGTGGTTGTTGATCTTTTTGATGACGGACTTGATGGTATCGGACTGGGCCAAGTAAGGGTAGAGAAATTCCTTCACCATGTTCAAGTGTATCGCCCCGAAGTGAAGCCGAGCACAGGTAACTGGCCTAGGTATTGTAGGAACCGTAACTTCAGTTTCTCCGCATACGGCTCGGGTAAGGGTACAGCCTCCGGCTGAATGTCCTGCATCGCCGACTCCGACTCCGTTTCCGACTCTTCATCGTTGCTGAAGGACACACCAGGTGTAGCAATACGATCGTCGAGTTGGTCCAGCACGTCCTCGAACTTGGACACCAACAGTTCTGTACTGGCCGCACTCACTGCCTCTAAATACTCCATCATCCGAGTAATCAACTCATGGGAGTCCCCAGTGGACACGAAACAGACAGGTGCAGCGTCATAGCCGGGTACGTTGCTGGAAATACTGACACTCAGGGGAATATGGCGCTGTGTCCACTGCGTTTTGGCTGAGAAAATGTCCATGGGTTCCAAAATGGCCTCGAAATCATAACACGCCCGGTAGGGAAAATAACGGTCCTCTAGTGGCATGACAATCCGCTCATCAGCCAGGTCTTCGAAAATAGTAGGCGTGTTATGGTACACTCCACCAGGAAATTTGCGTTTCACAGCGTTGTCACAAATCTTCTTGTGCTGATGTAAGTGCCCAGAGTGGTCAAACACACGATGGCATTGAGAACAATTGTAGGATTGGGCGTACAGGCTCATATCGTGGATCAGCGAAAAATGACTCACCCCTCCGTTGTCGAAGACATTGACTTTCATCGTAGAGGCATACCGTTCTGTTGAGCGATGAACCAATTCAGCCACAAATGTATCCTCCTCCTCCTCCTTCGGTAGTAAACGGTACATAAAGATATTCACGTGGAACAGTGTTTCCACGACATCCAAATACTTGAATGGGACTCCCCGGAACTGCCGCGGGTCAATATCTTGCGCCTCTAGATACTCTTCCCAATACAGTGTTGCATTTCTTTCACAATTCCGAGTATTACACTGGTGCAAATGAACGGCCAAACACCGAAACAGACATTTCCGGTCTTTGTAGGGGCCATGTGTGCCTGCCGCTAACGCATACAGTCCTTTTCATATAAGCAGCCAAGGCGGAAGAATAACAGGAGCGTCGATGGGGTGATTTCTCATTTTCGTGACGAAAAATGTGACGTTCGTCACCATTTCTACAGTCCATTTGGTATTGGGAAGTTGCAACCGGGCCCATTCCAATGGATCCAACGTAGTCAGTTGGTCGATCCAGAGAAATAGCATCCGTGACCGTGAACGGCTGGTCAAACACATAGGAATTATTACTGGGGTAGAAATACCGCAGTTGGTCCGTCTCTTTGTGCCGTAAGATATACCCAAATGTCACATTCAATTTGAAGGCTGTCACCTGATCTGTAAAAATGTTCTCGGTGTTAGTAGGAAGATGCGTGAGGTCCTGCAACCGAAAATTATACAAATCCAATAGACGACGGTGACGGTGGAAACAACGGCGTATCGTGGTCCAGTGACGGCGGTACAACGCACTCACACGCTCGTCTTCGGGTAAGACTTCAGCCGGCGGCGCTCCTGGATCCTCTGGAAAATCTTCTCCACGTCTCATGCTATCGGTCTGGCTTCAGGCTCCACTGGTAGGCTGGCCACTCCTCAGGTAGACTGGTCACTCCTCAGGTAGGCTGGCTCAGGCTGGTCAGGTAGCTCCGATCGGCAGGGCAATGAAGGAAGCAATTCCCTAAAAATTCCCTCTTTTATACGTTTTTCCGTGACATTCGTGTCTTTTCGGCAAACTCCGTGTCTCTTCGGTCACCTCCGTGTCTTTTCGGTAACGTCCGTGACTCCTCTGGCACCTCCGTGTCTCTTCGGTAAACTCCGTGACATCTTCGGCCACCTCCGTGTCTCTTCGGTGACCTCCGTAACATCTTCGGTAACCTCCGTGTCTCTTCGGGCACCTCCGTGACATCTTCGGTCACCTCCGTGTCTTCCTCCGTAACTGCCCGACTGTTCCCGTGTAAACCCGTAACACACAGCTAAAGGACCCGGATATAAGTCCCCGGATGTAAACCACGGATGAACAGGTCAGTACACGCATTCCTATCATTCAATATGACCTTGAACTATCACCTGATCTCCCCGTGATTCCTAAAATACAAGTCAGTACACGCATCCCATCAATGGTATTGCTAAAGGACCCGGATATAGGGCAATTCTTGCGAACGTGCAACAATGTTGCAATTCGGGGAGCCAGGTGTTCGGCACGTGACAACCCCAAGCAGACGACAGCGAAATTCTGGCGGGAAAAACCCCACAGACAGTACATGGCCTATCGTGTTCCCATCTCACCGAAAAGACACGGACGTACCCTTCGCACCTCACCGAAAAAACACGAAAGTGAACGACATTGTAGGGAAAACCCCCACAGACAGGTCAGTACATGTCCTATCAGGTTCACAGGTCACGCCCCATTCACCCAGACCGGAAGTGACGTCATACCGCACGTGATGGAAAAACCTCAGCCCTAACATGTCTAAACATGATCCAAGGTCAAAGACAAGATGAAAGGATACAGGTCAACTCAAGTGCACTCATTGACCTTTGACCTCTGTCACGTGATATGCAAATTTCTGAGGTCAAAGGTCAATGCGAGGGTTACTGTCTTCTATATACTACTGGAGTTTCAACAGGTATATTACAACTTGGGTTTACGTGGGATTACTCAGATTATCAAATCGAAAAAAAAAAAATTCGTAGAGTGAAAGACTGGAACTGTTAAAAAAGGCTAACATGGGATATACTCTACAAGGACTTTTCTATATACATATAATGCATATTAAAGTGAAACTAGAGACCCTAGAATAACTATTGTATGGTCAGTCTAACATGTATTATGTGGGTAACATCGCATTTATGATTATAAATTGTCGAGATAAAGCGTCTGGAAAAAATATTGAAATGTGGTTAAAAGAATATTGGCAGGAAGCAGGTACAAATACCTGTTTAACAGGCATCTCCCATCGTATAAAACGTTCTCTAGAAAGGTTTCACGACTAGATATTCCGGGTAAAAGGCGGTGAGGTGATCAATACATTCGGTGTTATATAGTTGCAATTTAATTTTATTGTAGAAAGGCTGTCCAAAATGACCATGATAATAATCAGAAAACAATAACAATAGGGATGTAGATGTGCATACTAGTATGTAGATTGCATTACCGACATGTGAATGTAGCAGGTAGCGGCAGCAGATTAGGATATACATCTGCCACAGTCGATTAGCAGTGAGTGAGTAGTATAGAAAACACCGACTTGGTATTATTGTGGTAAGGGGGATGACGTCACATCCGGCCATCACGGACGACGTCACTTCCGGTGCTCGGTTACTTCCGGGTCAAAGGTCACACCCGGGTCAAAGGTCACGTCCGGGTCAAAGGGCATTTCCGTTCACGTCCGAGATGATGTCATGACACAATGGTCATGCATGTAGAGTGATCGGTATAAATACGGGAGTCAGTGACATTGTAGGACATTCATCGTGCGTCATTTGCTCCATCATGTCACGAGTTCTACGAGCCGTCCTTTCCCTCACAACCCGAGATGGGATTACACGTATATGAGGATAAAGTCATCATTGTGGAATACCGCGAAGTCTGCTGATCGAGCCCGGATTCCACATCGAATACAGTTACACTACACCGTGACAACTGGACCAAATTTAAACGGGTGTTGAGCGGTGAACTTGACGGGAACCCCATCCACATGGAGAACTCCATCTACGTACACCGTGGACCGTTCTTCGCACGTGTGGGACGTTGCTAGGCCCCCCACGCGAAGCTTCACACTGGATCCCGATCTGTGGACCGCCTTAGAGAAAGTGGTACCTATTGTGGACCAGCTGTTTACATCGGAAAGAGACTATTCGGTACTCGCCTCTGTGAATGATGTAATAATTAACACCTGTAGTCCACCGTCGAGTTGCCCGCCGCCATCTTCTACAGAACCGGGTCATTGTTGGTGGTACTATAGATGCTCAATGGCAAGCGGATTTAGTCGATATGAGCGCCTTCGCCAAACACAACGATGGTCATCGGTCTATCTTGACATGTATCGATATCCTGTTGAAGTATGCGTGGGTCGTGCCTATCCGAACGAAAACGGGGACAAATCTCGCAGCTGCGATCAGGGGTATCTTCAAAATGGGCCGCGAACCCTTGTATTTGCTAACCGATGAAGGCACGGAATTCCTCAACAGACCCGTCCAACAGTTTTACAGCCAAGAATACCCGACGGTACGTCGATGTCCTCGAAACTTTCAATCAGTTACAATCGGGCCTATCACCGCAGTATTCAGAGAGCACCCATCACCATTGCCCAACGCAACAAAGCCCAAGTGTGGCGTATCTTGCACCCCACCCAATCTCAACTCCGACCGAAAAAAGTGTTCAAGAACGGGGACCAGGTGCGGATCAGTAAGGGCAAGTTCGAGAAGAGAAAACACTGATTTGGTATTATTGTGGTGAGGGGGATGACGTCACATCCGGCCATCACGGATGACGTCACTTCCGGTGCTCGGTTACTTCCGGGTCAAAGGTCACACCCGGGTCAAAGGTCACGTCCGGGTCAAAGGGCATTTCCGTTCACGTCCGAGATGATGTCATGACGCAATGGTCATGTATGTAGAGTGATCGGTATAAATACGGGAGTCAATGACATTGTACGACATTCATCGTGCGTCATTTGCTCCATCATGTCACGAGTTCTACGAGCCGTCCTTTCCCTCACAACCCGAGGTGGGATTACACGTATATGAGGATAAAGTCATCATTGTGAATACCGTGAAGTCTGCTGATCGGGCCCGGATTCCACATCGAATACAGTTACACTACACCGTGCCCGCTGGACCAAATTTAAACGGGGGTTGAGCGGTGAACTTGACGGGAACCCCATCCACATGGAGAACTCCATCTACGTACACCGTGGACCGTTCTTCGCACGTGTGGGACGTTACAATGCCCCCCACCCGAAGCTTCACACTAGATCCCGATCTGTGGACGGCCTTAGAGAAAGTGGTACCTATTGTGGACCAGCTGTTTACATCGGAAAGAGACTATCCGGTACTCACCTCTGTGAAAGATGTAATACTTAACACCTGTAGTCCACCGTCGAGTTGACTGCCGCCATCTTCTACAGAACCGGGTCATTGTTGGTGGTACTATAGATGCTCAATGGCAAGCGGATCTAGTCGATATGAGCGCCTTCGCCGAACACAACGATGATCATCGGTCTATCTTGACATGTATCGATATCCTATCGAAGTATGCGTGGGTCGTGCCTATCCGAACGAAAACGGGGACATATCTCGCAGCTGCCATTGTAAACAGTGTTTGCAATAAATTTGTTTAAACCAAGAATACCCGAGGGTACGTCGATGTCCTCTCGAAACTTTCAATCGGTTACAATCGGGCCTATCACCGCAGTATTCAGAGAGCACCCATCACCGTTGCCCAACGCAACAAAGCCCAAGTGTGGCGTATCTTGCACCCCACCCAGTCCCAACTACGACCGAAAAAGGTGTTCAATCAGTAAGGGCAAGTTCGAGAAGAGTTATCTCCCCAACTGAAGCGATTCAGCATTTCGTGATTATATAACCGTGGGTATATAAACTGGAAGATCTTCAGGGGTTTACAGCGGGTGATAAAAACAATGCACGACTACTACACTGTGGCACACATCCTGAAAATCGTGCGAAGCCGAGGCAAGACTGTGCACTTCGTGAAATGACAAGGCTGGCCCAGTTCGTTCTATTCCTGGGTCGCTGACAACCAGATGAAACGGCTACAAATTGGAGCGATATGCAAGGAACCACCGCCGTCAGCGTTCATTCTACTCCCGACCATGAACAATGTGCTATGGATAAAGTGTCTCTAAACACAGCGTCTCTAAAAACGCGCAAAGCACAAGTGGGCTTCGTAGTGACATTGCTAACCCTGCTGGACATCTTATACGGAGGTGTGTTTCACGACGTAGCCTATCTCAGCACTCTACTCATCCCACCTGGGACACAGCCACCCGCCGGGAGTGTCAGTCAAATGAATATACAGACATCCTCTACGCCAGTCAAACCTCACCCAGCCACCACCACTACAACACCACGAAAACAGTCCATGTCAACATCGAGTCCTACACCAAGTACTGCAGCGCCCACCACACCGTCGTATACGGCCACATGCAGTGGATACACGAACGTGTCGACAACGGTACCAAAGCTCGACGCACCGACGACCCCGGTTGACTCGTACAAAATATACAAGAGCGAGTTACCACGACAGCGGGTACACCTCCGATCATAGACCCCCGTTGGCAACACACCTTCAACTGCCTCATTGGTGGGCCGACAGATTCAGGCAAGAAACACTTCGTCCAGAAACTCGTTCAACACCCTTATAGCATGATTACCCCATCCATTGCCCGGATCGTGTGATGTTACGGAGAATGACAGGCGGGGTATGCAACAATACCCCATCACGTTCGTGGAAGGCCTACCCAACCTGGCCAACTTGAAATCAGACACTTTGGTGGTCGTCGATGAACTCATGGCGGAGACAGATGCTCGGGTCACCCAGCTCTTTACCAAAGGCGGCTCAGCATCATCCACACTGTGCAGAATCTGTTCAGTAAGAACTTTGGGTGAGCATCTTTCCTGGAGAGTCGCGCCACGTGTACGTGCAAAAAGGCCTTTAAAAGGCGTTTATGTAAAAAATACCCATAGCGGCTCCCCAGCTTGTGTTTGTGTTAGTATGTGGCTCTGGCAACTGTCAGTATGTGGCTCTGTCAGTATGTCGGCACCTCTTCCCACTTCCCTTATATGTGTTGTAATTTTTACCTGTATATGGCGAGATTCTGCTGGTGGACGTTTCGTCCCCGAGGCCCGCTCGCTGTACAGACCTTTTGGCCTTTGATATATGTTGGCATTTGTGGGAAGTTGATGCTAGGTCGACATCGGGCCTTACAGACTAGTCTTTCGTGTTAAATGCCGTCATTTTCATCTGACGACGATACAGCTCACCAATCCCCAGTGTACGAGTTGTCACAGCGAAACAGCTCACCAATTACCAATTACAACAGATATAAGGGCTCGGACAATATACGAGTTGTCCGAGCATTTCCATCATAGCTCTCTAGATTTGTATCACTCATTTGTATAATTGTGCACCCCTGTTGGCTGACCTATATCTGTTCTCTTATGAATATGGCTATATGCAGGCGCTTTCAAAAACCGATCCATTCAAAGCCCGTTCCTTCTCATTCACCAAACGCTATATAGACGATCTTCTCGCTGTGGATAATCGCTATGTAAATGAAGCAATGAAGGATATATATCCACCTTCACTGGATTTGAAGGAAACTACAGATAGCCCTACAGGCACATCATATTTAGACCTATATCTGTTAAAAAATGAAGCGGGCCTTCTCTCTCGTCG
The DNA here is from genome assembly GCA_036873755.1 of Hanleya hanleyi. Taxonomy (NCBI): domain Eukaryota; kingdom Metazoa; phylum Mollusca; class Polyplacophora; order Lepidopleurida; family Hanleyidae; genus Hanleya; species Hanleya hanleyi. Next base: position 1,530 of record JAVTVY010052100.1, on the reverse strand, counting down.
ACTGTATGACAAAAGAGATGATTACAATTTCGACATCGTAAACTATCCCTTTCTGGACAGTAATATTCCAGTGGGACCTGCATATGGCGTATACATATCTCGCTTAGTAGCATTGCTAGATCCTGTGTTAAATGTGACGATTTTAATCAACGTCACAAAACATTGCTGCAGAAACTTATAAAACGGCTATACCACCAAGCGCCTCCACTCAAAGTTCTCAAATTTGGCGATACATATCGCATGCTGATAGCAAAATACGAGCGTAGTGTGCAAGATCTATGGCGTTACGTTTCGTAACTTGTGTCTAATTCCGCTTAACCCGGGGCTAGGGACCGTATGAACCCATGTACTTCAAGGTCCTCATGGTACTCATATGAACAGTCACAATCAAAGCGTGACTGAGATACATCATTCTTTAGATGACGACTTTATAACGAATATTATGGATTAAGAATACTGATCAGCGATACGGATTTGATATTTTGGAACATCGCATGATGTCTTGCGATCATTAAGAAAACTGTTGACCGCTTCTCTCTTGCAGGAAACAAGCCTATGTTTATGTATACTATGATTGTCTTTTGGGTGGTGCTAATACTGTTATATGGAATATGGAATAGGTCTTTGGATTATGGACGCGGATATTCTTTAATGGACGACGGCTGAATTATGAATGACGGACCAGACGCTTGTAATTCCAATACCGCTAATGCCGGTGCTAGGGGCCTTGTGGTCATATCATCCAAGTTGCCACATGAACAGGTACAATAAAGGCGTACCTGAGATACAACACATATCACGAATCGTTAGATTCTTGGTCTGTGCTTTAGAATAGGTTAACCGGAAGACTATACTGTGAAGTCATGTGGCACTGTCAGTATGTCGGCACCTCTTCCCACTTCCCTTATATGTGTTGTAATTAAAGAGGATAATAAAATAATATATAGAACACACCATCACAGGCACGGCGGAAGCAGTTGGTGATCGGAGGGGCCACTATCACAGCACAAATAGGCGAGGGCCCATAAGCCGCCTAGGCTCCGGACGCTCCAAGGGTCTTAGATGGTCGGAGACGCATTCTGACGTATTTCCGAGCATTAAAACAAGAAATCTTCGCCTGTGTAAACCTGTTTGGCATGTTTCGTTGTTTCGAAATACTCGCTGTTAAGCAAGGATGCTGTTCGGAAATATAAATAATTTAAATAATAAATATATATCATATCATCAAATCGAAAGGCTCATTACGGTTTGACCATTTCAGTAGATACCTAACACAGATTTTTTCTAAATGTTTGGGGGAGGGGGCGAACACAGTTCAGCTTATGAATGTGAATGAGCAAGGATGCCTCTCGTGCTTATGCATATGTTTTTTCGCTTTATCCTTTCTCTGCCTTGTTTTTGTTTTGTTTTGTGTAGTGTTTTTTTTTCGCTGAAAATATTGGAGTGATAGGCAAATGTAGGACAGTGAAATTTGCGGTCGTCGTGTGAATTAACTAGAGAGAGTTGGAATCTGAGATTTACCAGTTACGT
>JAVTVY010052099.1:0-27516 GCA_036873755.1 Hanleya hanleyi | reverse complement strand
ACACATGTACCTAAAGCTATCCGTCCCTGGCATGTCTGGAGCACACATGTACCTAAAGCTATCCGTCCCTGGCATGTCTGGAGCACACATGTTCCCTAAAGCTATCCGTCCCTGGCATGTCTGGAGCACACATGTACCTAAGGCTATCCTTCTCTGAAGCACACATTATTTCATCTCCACATTACATTGACCAATGAATAAATTTGATAATTATTTAAATAAAAATATTTGGAAATTACAAAAAGAAAATATTTCAAAATTTATATGAAGAATAAATCTTTAAATCCTACTCTTCCAAAGATACACCATTAGTTACCTGGACCCAGATCCAAATGTATCAAATATAGGCCATAAAACAAAAACATACATGAACAGTCGTACGATTTGAGAACATTCGAAACTTCGAAGTATATAAGTAATTAAAATAATCAAACTATTGTATATGGACGATTGACTTTGTTTTCACCTCTGTTCAATTCCAAGCGTAATTGATACACCTCATAAGTTTTCTGAGCGATACTTCGTCGCACGATACACGGATATGAAACGAAGCTTGTGATCTTACCAGTGAAATTGTACAGCTGAAGTAATAATGCTCACCGTTTATATTGGTTTAAGTGGGATGCCATCTAAACAGTGTGCTGTGAAAGCATTATACTAATTCACAGTTGCACCGTTTAACAGCGCAACGGTTAAAACTATAGTTACAATAATATAGATTAGTGTTAGAAATTGATTATCGTGATAATCTCCCATTGTTTAACTTTCGACATGAATAATAATCACCACTGGTTATAACAATCAAATCAAGGGAGATGTTTTACTGTCGTAAACAAACAGACGCTGATTCCTGCCAATCTAGATTGACTCATGTCAACATATCAGGTATATAAATTCGTTGGACATCGTATTCACCATCAAAGTCCTGATATTATTTGAACAGAAAAGATTGAAGATATACAGTTGTTATCTGTCGATCATTCCAGCTTATCCTAGATAATTGAGAGTTCGTCTTTGACCCGGTGAGTAAAATATTTTTGTTTCAAGATTTCAATTTAACCGGAACAACTTATGGACGATTTCAAAATGTACACCAAATAGTCTTTTGAAATATCATGGACACGCACGTTTGACCCCTTCGCCAATGAAATGTACCGCTGTATCCTTCATGAACTCCACAAGATATTTTCATGAACGTTAATATCGTTCGCTAGACTATGCACACGACTGAAGAATATATCTCGTTCTCCTTTCAGATTACTACAAACAGACGATGGACTCTCAAGGAAAAAAGACTTCAGCTACCATCTGCTTGGAGAATATTATCACAGATTACGTGTGGCAACGTTATTTGAAATCCGTTGGAAGGGCAAGGCGACATTTCGTCCAAAAGAAGAAATATGTTTTCGATTTCCACTGGAATTCATTGAATTTTCGTCATAGCACTTCCGTTTCCAGTATAGATGACGACAGCAATCTCCTGGATTCGATTGATTTCGGATCACCCAAACTCGAAAGTAAACGGTCAAGGAGAAGGGAGAAGACAGATTCGTACATTAGTGTTGACTCAGACGTTGGTGCCCCGATCATTCTGTGCTCTAAACAGTTCGAAAACAGATGTGAAGGAAAAAGGAAATACAGATTTATGACTGAAATGGAGACACCGGTGTCACTTTGCTTAGAATTCCACGAATACTTTACACTCGGCGAAAACACAAACATAGAAATAGATTTACCGCAAAATTTATCGCCACGTGACGATGACAGTCGACCATTTGTAGTGACCCGTGGTCAAAGCCAAAGTTTCGAATCGAGCCAAACAAGAAAGGTCAACAAGGAAGTGTATGTGAAAGGCGGATATCGAACGGAAGCCATTTGTGTTGTTCATGAACAAGAAACCACGAACGAGGTGGAAGTGAATACCACATTGTCTTTAGATGGTGATTTCTTTCCGGTTGTCGTGAAGAGGAAAGCAGACAACAAAGTAGTGTACACGAGTTTTATTACAAATCTGAAAGAGGTATTCGGTAGTTACATTGGACCAAATCTTTCATTGGAAGGAACCACCAATGATGAAAACCACACAAGCTACAACGTCATACTGACGTCACGTGGTAATTGTAAATCGATTACCTGGAAGGATCAACAGACTATCCTGATGTCCGAGCCGATCCAAGGGAATTCTCATTCGGGACATTTCGATATTCTCCGTAAAAGATTAACTGACATCAGTTGTGAAGATTCCCCACTAGAATATCTTCTTTAGTGTAAACGAACTCAGATGAGTGCTTGTAACATGTGTTGTTTGTTCGGTTTGAACGTACAAACAAGTAAATAATAGTGCTAATTTAATTTATGCATTGATATCCGCAATTAATTTTGTATTGCAATAATTCAACTGTAAATAAAAGTCAGAAATTCCCAATTTACTATGCTAGTTGCTTCACACATTTATTCGGTCCATTCCGGAAAACTCCGTAAATTACGAACTGAACAGCATGGTCGCTGAGAGGTATTTTTTTTTCATGTAACTTTTTGACTTTACTATCGTGGCAACAGAAGTCCTATAAGTAAAAAAAATGAAGTTTGCTCTTCCGGCTGTTCCAGTTCAGGGATCTCGTGTGGACAATTGAATTGATGTCGTGTTACATGAAGGAGGTGGGGTACCGTAATTTACCTCTGTCGTGATGCCAACCGGTGATTTAATTGTCATGGATGTACATAGCATCACGGGATAGAAGTGGTACAAAATGTCATCAGGTTTCAGCTCTTTCAGTAGAACACCACGGAAGACCCGTTTAAACCCAAACCCATATTACATTAATTCCCTCATAGCTTAGTAATCTTATGTATGCGTTATCACAATATTAGTAAATGTTCTGGATATTCTATTGCGCGTGTTTCTCTTGAAACTGGTATACAGACTCTAGCCACCTTAACTCTCCATTCCGTAGAAAGCAATGTTTGAGCAACTCTCCATTCCTTAAAAATGATGGAGCGTCGGGACAATAGAGGGACGTCACAAGTGTGTTTTAATAAATTTAAATGACAATGCAGCAAAGACTACGGTGAAATAAATACCCCCCTCCAACGTCCCTCACCACACCAACATCAGTCATTCCATTATGCGGCACCATAAAGATCAATGAATCAAGATAACACCCCCCCCCCCAATCGTGATAATAAAAAGGACGTTCGCCAAATTTACTTGAAAAATAGCTATTCATTTTATCTTCGAACATTGCAAGTTTAGGCCTACTCGGCCGCGAGCAAAATAACATGATGACGAAATATATCGACATTTTATCCAACATAAACTACATTACGATACCGATTTCCTAATACGCAACATCGGTCTCATATCTTTATTCAACGGCTAATAAAATGAATGATACAGGCACGAAACTGTACACCTCTGTCATAAATTAATAACATCGATGAGACAAGATTCTTACCTTGCTGTTCAACATCCACTGATTCTGTCGTCTTCTTGCAGAAGGGCCCGTTGCGCGCGCGCAAATGTGTGACGTCAGACGAGACAAGTGTTGTATTACTGCGCGGATTGTGTTACACGCACACAAAATAATCCGTCGGCGATGGTCAAACGACTTCACAAAACTATTTCAAAACTACAGCTCAACGATGAAATAATGTATTTGAATGCTTCTAGGCGTATTTTCACACACTTTAGGGCAAGCGGCTAACGAATGGAGTCAAATACAAAATATGCAAATTTGTCACGCCATGTACACACAATATTACGTTTAGGTTTGTGTGTTTGAATTAAACACATGGAATACGCGTTTAGTAACGTGCTGAAGATAGCCGACAAATTGTGTTTAAATGCTAAACATGTCATGCTTTGTGCTACTCTATTGTGTTTAGGATTGTGTTCTGAGTTAAACGCCTAAAATATTCGCGTTTAGAAATGTGTTTAGGAATGAGTCAACATCCATGAAATGTGTTTAAATGCTAAACATGTCATATACTTATGTGTTGCGGAATGTGTTTATATTCTGTTTAATTTGTTTGATTTCGTGTTTAATTTCTGATGTGTTAAAAGAAAAATGTGTATCGATTTCAACACTTTCCTAAACACATTTAGACCTAAACGTGTCATGATGGTGTTTCCATCCTATGCGCCACATTTACAATGTGGTTATTCGGCCGTTTTGCTGGACTCTTGTTTCGTCCCTATCTGTTTTTCTCTTACTATCATAGGCCTGCAGCATTGTCACATGTTTCCTGTGTCCTAAAGAAGCGACGGAAACATTTATTACTTCAATCGGTGGAATTCGTATGTGTAGTATTGCCATTTCAACAAAATCAAAGTAATCATTGAATAAATGATGTAAATAACTGCTTATAGCGTTCTCGTCAGATCACCGAGGTCAAGCAACGTAAGGCTCGGTCAATACTTGGATGGGTGACCGGGTGTTGTACTGGCTGGGCTGATCAGTGTCCAGGGTAATAGGAACTGTGAGCTCTCTCGTGTTGTGGCACATGTAGGCACCGTCGTGATATGACTGAAACAAGGTTGAAAACGACGTTAACCCTTCCAGGCCTGGGGGGTGGGGGCCAAAATCCACCCCACCAAACTTTCTGCGCTGTCTCCGGAACGACAAAAAATGGAGAGCTGAAACTCCTTGACTTTATAGTTTATCATATTGGAGTTCGAATATATTTCCGCGTTTCCACGAAGAAAAGTGGGCAAAAACTATTTTATTTCACATCACATTAATATTTACTAGTTTACCATGCAGTTTTTGCGGAGAAATTGCATAAATAAAAAAAATCGGAAAATCTGACCAAAAAATGCCGTTCTTGAAAATGACGTCATCAATGCGACCATCTTGGATTTTTTTTTTTTACATTTTCTGGTAGAGCTTGACCCAAGGGTATAGTGTGGTAAGTTTCAGGCTTCTAGCTTAAAGGGTAAAAAAAAAATAATCACCAGCTAATAAACAAAGAAGTTGTTATCCATAATAATTCGCTTGGTTATTATGGAGATAATAGTCCTCTAAAACGCTGTATGATTCAGCAATGTTAATCAGATGGGTTGACTGTAAATCGTCAAGCGTCGAATAACAGTTGCCGTGGAAAGGGAACTACAAATTGCCAATGACGTCATGGAAATGCTGAATACTAAATGGCCATATCATACTGTGCTCAGGCCGCTCTAATCTGCTGGCGGTTCCCGTTTTGTCGCGTTTTCATATCATTGCTTCAGTGTGATAAACTACAATTTGAAATTCCTGCGAAATATTTCACTCAGAATAGCTTGTAAAATTCACCCCAATGCGTCACGGTGACGTGGAGCTTAGAATTTCGATTATTTGGGGTGAAAAGGGAAATACGCTTTCATGAAATATATACATTGTTATTGTTATGTTGAATATTTATTGCTACAGAAGACAAATTATCAGGGGGTGTACTACAAAACTGCCTCAGGGGGGTTGCGTATCCTTTTAATCCAAGGCGGAAAACATCGCCGTAATTAAGCCCAGTTTAAACAATGATCACGTAAACACATTTCACCATTCAGAAAAAAAAACCTCTCTAATTCATGCTTGAACCAAGAGAAATAATGTTTTTTCTGGACGTCAGGTATGGAGTGTTTGCAGTTTTCTTACCCATGAATTATTCTCTTAACTGGCACTCCAGGCAAGTAATAATCAGTTGTTACAAGTCAGAGGAGCCTATGGGATACAGCTATACGTGTGATAGGATGGGGTGGATGAGTAAATACCTTCGAATGTCCGCGGATGACAACTTCGGAGCATTCCTCAGACCGCGCCTTCGTGGCTGGTCAATGGTTTATTGTTCTAAAGAAGCGATGGAAACATTTCATACGATATTACTGCAATCAGTGGGACTCATATGTGTAGTATTGCCAGTTACAATTAAATCAAATTAATCCGTGAAAAAACGGTGTATGTAAACGGTACCGTAAAGTTATCTGTCCCTGAAGAACACATGTTCGCTAAAGCTATCCGTCCCTGGCATGTCTGGAGCACACATGTACCTAAAGCTATCCGCAATAATTCAACTGTAAATAAAAGTCAGAAATTCCCAATTTACTATGCTAGTTGCTTCACACATTCATTAGGTCCATTCCGGAAAACTCCGTAAATTACGAACTAAACAGCATGGTCGCTGAGAGATATTTTTTATGGTTTTTTTTTCATGTAACTTTTTGACTTTACTATCGTGGCAACAGAAGTCCTATCAGTTAAAAAAATGAAGTTTGCTCTTCCGGCTGTTCCAGTTCAGGGATCTCGTGTGGACAATTGAATTGATGTGTTACATGAAGGAGGTCGTGTTACATGAAGGAGGTGGGGTACCGTAATTTACCTCTGTCATGATGCCAACCGGTGATTTAATTGTCATGGATGTACATAGCATCAGGGGATAGAAGTGGTACAAAATGTCATCAGGTTTCAGCTCTTTCAGTAGAACACCACGGAAGACTCGTTTAAACCCAAACCCATATTACATTAATTCCCTCATAGCTTAGTAATCTTGTGTATGCGTTATCACAATATTAGTAAATGTTCTGGATATTCTATTGCGCGTGTTTCTCTTGAAACTGGTATACAGACTCTAGCCACCTTAACTCTCCATTCCGTAGAATGTTTCACTCAGAATAGCTTGTAAAATTCACCCCAATGCGTCACGGTGACGTGGAGCTTAGAATTTCGATTATTTGGGGTGAAAAGGGAAATACGCTTTCATGAAATATATATATTGTTATTGTTATGTTGAATATTTACTCCTACAGAAGACAAATTATCAGGGGGTGTACTACAAAACTGCCTCAGGGGGGTTGCGTATCCTTTTAATCCAAGGCGGAAAACATCGCCGTAATTAAGCCCAGTTTAAACAATGATCACGTAAACACATTTCACCATTCAGAAAAAAACCTCTCTAATTCATGCTTGAACCAAGAGAAATAATGTTTTTCTGGACGTCAGGTATGGAGTGTTTGCAGTTTTCTTACCCATGAATTATTCTCTTAAATGGCACTCCAGGCAAGTAATAATCAGTTGTTACAAGTCAGAGGAGCCTATGGGATACAGCTATACGTGTGATAGGATGGGGTGGATGAGTAAATACCTTCGAATGTCCGCGGATGACAACTTCGGAGCATTCCTCAGACCGCGCCTTCGTGGCTGGTCAATGGTTTATTGTTCTAAAGAAGCGATGGAAACATTTCATACGGTATTACTGCAATCAGTGGGACTCATATGTGCAGTATTGCCAGTTACAATTAAATCAAATTAATCCGTGAAAAAACGGTGTATGTAAACGGTACCGTAAAGTTATCTGTCCCTGAAGAACACATGTTCGCTAAAGCTATCCGTCCCTGGCATATCTGGAGCACACATGTACCTAAAGCTATCCGTCCCTGGCATGTCTGGAGCACACATGTACCTAAAATAAAAATATCTGGAAATTACAAAAAAAAAATCAAAATTTATATGAAGAATGAATCTTTAAATCCTACTCTTCCAAAGATACATCATTAGTTACCTGGACCAAGATCCGAATGTATCAAGCATAGGCCATAAAACAAAAACATACATGAACAGTTGAACGATTTGACAAATAACTGATCCGCTCCCGTTGACGACAGTCGAGTATACCAGAATAATTGTTTTATCTGCGAAGCTACGCGGCCAGGTGTTGGCATTTGACCGATCAATGTTGGATCGTCTCAGAGCAGATTGATTGAAATTGTGGTTTAGGGGCCGCTTCCCACGTTCATAAAGTTAGACCGTGGTTCGCAGTTCGCAGTCCGTTATTCGAGAGGACCAGCAATTATTCCTTCAGATATGGAAATCTGTATTTTTTATTTTTTTATTATGAGTACTTTGAACTCCAAACTCTGCATAGCAAGAGAGAATGTCATATCTTTGCATATTCATAGCACAAATCTGACGCCAGGGGCGCTGCTAGGGCCGCTGCTATGAGTCGCTGAATAACTGGTCCCGGCGAATAACGAAATGCGAACTGGGAACCGCGCTCTAACTTTACGAACGTCCGCTTCCCATATTTCGCGGCCCATCATCACAATGCGTTTATTCTCACATATTGAAAATTACATTGCTGAGATTACAGAAATCGGATTATTAAGTTCGTGCGTATTCATAAGAGATATTCACATCCATTTAACATAAACGGATCGTATATACAAGTGCTCGAGGATTAACGAATGAGGGAGAGAGGATATATACAGAAGTTTTAGTTGGAAGTAGGAATTAGAGTCTATTTTAAGCATAAAGCTCTAAAGAGTTATTAACGTATATTGCTGTTTTTATTTCTAATGTTCTCGTGGAATGTCTTGGCGGTCATTGTAGGTCTTAGAACAGAGACTGTAATGTTCCATATATTGTCAATAGAGAATTTGCAATTGCCGGAAAAGTTTTGTTTTCTGCATTCTCCACGATATTTTGCCATCTGCAAACTTATAGGTCCTGAAGTCAAACAAATCTTGGATATCGTTGTGCTCATTCCCCTATACCGAGAAAGTCGTTCTGAGTTTGAAATACAAGATTGGAAGATCGAAATCAAAATTAGTTTTGTCTTCCTTTTTAGAAAAGGCATACATGTGGCTAGAGATTTTATGTTCCTCTCCAATACGTGACATGGATCATTTTCACAGACACAACACTAACGTTGAAACACCGTTGATATTTGGTCGATACGTCTCAAAGGTAAAACTTAATGATATTCAAATGGCAACGATCAATCAGCCCAACCTGCACTTTCTCTATGCCGGATTGGTGAGATTTTAGCGAAACACGGTGGGTAGCTATACCGCTCGATATAATAGACCAATCAGAGAGCGAGAAAACGGACCAATGGCTGTGTGAGAAAAGAACCAATTACATCGACCAATGAATAAATTTGATAATTATTTAAATAAAAATATCTGGAAATTACAAAAAAAAAATCAAAATTTATATGAAGAATGAATCTTTAAATCCTACTCTTCCAAAGATACATCATTAGTTACCTGGACCAAGATCCGAATGTATCAAGCATAGGCCATAAAACAAAAACATACATGAACAGTTGAACGATTTGACAACATTCGAAACTTATATAAAGTATATGAGTAATTCAAATAATCAAACTATTGTATATGGGCGATTGACTTTGTTTTCACCTCTGTATGTCATTTCGGTCGGAGTCTCTAAAACAATATTCTATACATTCAAGCGTAATTGATACTCCTCATAAGTTTTTTGAGCGATACTTCGTCGCACGATACATGGACATGAAACGAAGCTTGTGATCTTACCAGTGAAATTGTACAGCTGAAGTAATAATGCTCACCATTTATATTGGTTTAATTGGGATGCCATCTAAACAGTGTGCTGTAAAAGCATTTACTAATTAACAGTTGCACCGTTTAACAGCGCAGCGGTTAAAACTATAGCTACCATAATATAGATTAGTGTTAGAAATTGATTATCGTGATAATCTCCCTTTGTTTAACTTTCGACATGAATAATAATCACTACTGGCCAGAATAATCAAATCGTACAGTCGTAAACAAACAGACGCTGATTTTTGACAATTTAAATTGACTCATGTCAATTTATCAGGTATATAAATTCGTTGGAGATCGTATTCACCATCAAAGTCCCGATATTATTTGAACAGAAAAGATTGAAGATATACAGTTGTTATTTGTCGATCATTCCATCTTATCCTATAGATAATCGAGAGTTCGTCTTTGACCCGGTGAGTAAAATATTTGTTTCAAGATTTCACTTAACCGGAACAACTTATGAACGATTTCAAAATGTACTCCAAATAGTCTTTTGAAATATCATGGACACGCACGTTCGACCCGTTTGCCAATGAAGTATAACGCTGTCTCCTTCAGGAACTCTACGAGGTATTTTCATGAACGTTAATATCGTTCACTATAGACTATGCACACGACTGAAGAATATCTCTCGTTCTCCTTTCAGATTACTACAAACAGACGATGGACTCTCAAGGAAGAAAGGATTCAGCTACCATTTGCTTGGAGGATATTATCACAGATTACGTGTGGAAACGTTATTTGAAATCCATTGGAAGGGCAAGGCGGCATTTCGTCCAAAAGAAGAAATATGTTTTCTATTTCCACTGGAATTCATTGAATTTTCGTCATAGCACTTCCGTTTCCAGCATTGATGACGACAGCAATCTCCTGGATTCGGTTGATTTCGGATCACCCAAACTGGAAAATAAACGGTCAAGGAGAAGAAAGAAGGCAGATTCGTACATTAGTGTTGATTCAGACGTTGGTGCCCCGATCATTCTCTGCTCTAAACAGTTCGAAAACAGAGGTGAAGGAAAAAGGAAATACAGATTTATGGCTGAAATGGAGACACCGGTGTCACTTTGCTTAGAATTCCACGAATACTTTACACTCGGCGAAAACACAAACATAGAAATAGATTTACCGCAGATTTTATCACCACGTGACGATGACAGTCGACCATTTGTAATGACCCGTGGTCAAAGCCAAACTTTTGAATCGAGTCAAACAAGAAAGGTCAACAAGGAAGTGTATGTGAAAGGCGGATACCGAACGGAAGCCGTTTGTGTTGTTCATGAGCAAGAAACCACGAACGAGTTGGAAGTGAATACCACATTGTCTTTAGATGGTGATTGCTTTCCAGTTGTCGTAAAGAGGAAGGCAGACAACAAAGTAGTGTACACGAGTTTTATTACAAATCTGAAAGAGGTATTCGATAGTCACATTGGACCAAATCTTTCATTGGAAGGAACCACCAATGATGAAAACCACACAAGCTACAACGTCATACTGACGTCACGTGGTAATTGTAAATCGATTACCTGGAAGGATCAACAGACTATCCTGATGTCCGAGCCGATCCAAGGAAATTCTCATTCGGGATATTTCGATATTCTCCGTAAAAGATTAACTGACATTAGCTGTGAAGTTTCCCCACTAGAATATATTCTTTAGTGTAAACGAACTCAGATGAGTGCTTGTAACATGTGTTGTCTGTTCGGTTTGAACATAGATACAAGAAAATAATAGTGCTAATTTAATTTATGTATTGATATCCGCAATTAATTTTGTATTGCAATAATTCAACTGTAAATAAAAGTCAGAAATTCCCAATTTACTATGCTGGTTGCTTCACACATTCATTCGGTTAATTCTTGCAAACTCCGAACTAAACAGCATGGTCGCAGCATTGACACGATCAAAGCTCACTGAACCTCGATTGAAATGATATATATTTCATATTTAAATTATTCCTACTTCCGAACATCCTCATTTTCTTGACGAGGAATATTTTTAAAAAAGATATGTTGTGAGAAACAACAAAACAGGCAAAACAAATAAAGTATACACATGCGAAGATTTCTTGTTTTATTACTCGGAAATACGATAGAACGCGTCTCCGGTCATCTAAGACCTCTGGAGCTTCCGAGGCCTGGGCGGCCCCTGGACCCTCGCCTATTTGCGCCGTGATAGTGGCTCCTCTAATCACCTATTGCTTGCGCCGCGCCTGTGCTAACTGGCGTACGAAAACAGTCTTTCGATTGTACTGACGGGGATGGTTTTTTGTGGACGACGGCTAAATATTGAATGTCGTATCTGAGGCCTGTGTTCATAAGTGTCACCTGATTGTCACCCAAGTATCGTGTAAGATAATTATACTTCATGTAGGAGGCTACAGGTTATCTAACCCTACCTGACCCTGACCCGGGATTCCCCCCCCCCTTCTCGGTTGGATTTTTGCTCCTATATCCGGAACGACAAAAAAAAAGAGAGCTGATTAGATTATTGAAAATTCGAAAATTCCGACCGAAAAATCGTCAAAAATGCTCTTTTTGAAAATGACGTCACCCTGACGACATCATGGTGGCCATCTTGAATTGTTTTGGGCATATTCATGTAGGGCCTGTCTCAAAGATATGGTGTGGTAAGTTTCAGCACTATAGCCTTTGCGATAGCGAAAATATATAGGGGGAGCACTTTCCGGCTCCCCCCTTGCCATTTGTAAAACTAAAATGGTTCCATGCAGAACCAACTCGTTTCTATGGAACCATTATTTTACAATTTTAGCCATTGTCGATGAAACCATCTTAATGTAACAGAAAGAATCAACTTTGGCTCTACATAGGGCCAAACGTTCTAAGAATGTAGAGAGCGCACTACGGGATATTGGTTTCATATAAAACATGGTATTCTATGGTGGTCTGTTGCAATCATATTTAGGTCCAGTGACGTCACACTGCTTTAATACATACATTTCAAATGTGTATGCGCTTTCCAATCCTTGATTCAAGCTTAAGGTGTGTATACTTTGAGTTTCAACACAGACTCACTGTTCCAATGTGCATGTTTCACCAAAATCTTGGAGATGGTAACTCATAAGTGTCAAGTCAATTTGAATCTTGCATTTATTTTCCCAGATTTTGGCGAAACATGCACATTGAAAGAGTGAGTCTGTGTTGAAACTCAAAGTATACACATCTAAAGCTTGAATCAAGCATTGGAAAGTGCATACAAAGTTTGAAATATATGTATGAAGGCAGTGTGATGTCACTGGACCTAAATATGATTGCAACAGACCACCATAGAATACCATGTTTTATTTGCAGTTTACTCTGTGTAATAAACTCGTAAAAAATTACAATAAATATTTTCACACACTGTTTGCAATGGTCTTTCATTTGAGGGAAACTTTACTTGAGGGTTTACGATCACTTTAAAGGAGAAGAACACATGTGACTAATGTATACACTGAACGAAAGATCTATCTCCCCCGTATTCAAAAATGTAAGCAAATATTTTTTGCGATGTTTTACGGCCGATCGAAACATCAAAAACTGGAGCCTGTGAACAGATTCGTAAGTGCCGCCATTACAAGGGCTTGCGTCTATTTTAACCAAACAGAAATGCCGAAAACATATTGTGCGCATCACTGCGTGATGTCAGCCGGGCTCATACTCACTTCCGCCGTATACGTTAAAGTATGAGAAGCTCTCGGGACTGCAAGTTTATATTTTGTATACTATTATAATTTGATAGTGGTAGTGCGCTAATATTCCACAAATACACCGACATCATGCCGCAGTGTGTGGCGTTTGGCTGTTCTAACAGAACTGGTAATCCAAACCTTCGAAAGACCGTGACATTTCATCGGTTCCCAATGTTGAAACCAGATGTACTGAAACAGTGGGTGCATAACGTCGGTCGGCAGGATTTTACTCGAAACGCATCAGAGAAGAACTTTTGCACAGTGAGACTGATGCAATAAATTGGAGTGAGTTTATTAGTCTTTTAACACTATTTCAGTCATATCACGACGTTCGATTCCTATTCCTGTCAAATTGTAAGCATTCGAATATAAGAAAGGCTTGGTTTGTAATCTATCTCCATGCAATGTCATTATATTTTCGCCTTCCCCGCTAGGGGGCGGCGAGGCCCGGGCAACGTCACACGCTTAGACGACCCGAGTCAAAATGGCGGCACGCTTGAGAGACAACGATGCGCAGGTTGAACGCCGATTTAATTGAGTGAAAAAAAATCGCAAAAAAAAATTTGCTTACATTTTTGGATAGATCTTTCATTCATTGTATACGCTAGTCACATATTTTCTTCTCCTCCAAGGTGGCAGGTGTAAATTATTACAACAGAATGAACACTGAGCGGTGAATACATAAAAGAGAGGCACCGTCAGCCCTCGCTGTCAATTGTCCGGTTTCGTGCAGGTCATAAGGGACACGTGCACTAATGTTCTTCCTGGATAGGTGAGCCTACTGTTACAAATTACAGGCTTCCGCCCTATTCGATTAATATTGCTCTTATGGGATCTGTTCAGCATACAACATACCATCTTACACCATCTGTTAATAAAAATATCATCCATCTTATCTAGAATAGGCATAAAATGAGTGCCAGTATGTAGATTAATAATTTCATGGAAAACTGAATATTTGAAAACACAGTTTCCGTATTTAAGGTTTATAATTTCGTGCATAATGGGAATGCTGGTACATCATTTTCATAATTAAGACGATGTCCTCAGATATCCTCAATTTGCCTTTGATCGAACATTTCAAAACATATTCGTTTTTATTGAACGTCTCAAATAACTGATCCGCTCCCGTTGACGACAGTCGAGTATACCAGAATAATTGTTTTATCTGCGAAGCTACGCGGCCAGGTGTTGGCATTTGACCGATCAATGTTGGATCGTCTCAGAGCAGATTGATTGAAATTGTGGTTTAGGGGCCGCTTCCCACGTTCATAAAGTTAGACCGTGGTTCGCAGTTCGCAGTCCGTTATTCGAGAGGACCAGCAATTATTCCTTCAGATATGGAAATCTGTATTTTTTATTTTTTTATTATGAGTACTTTGAACTCCAAACTCTGCATAGCAAGAGAGAATGTCATATCTTTGCATATTCATAGCACAAATCTGACGCCAGGGGCGCTGCTAGGGCCGCTGCTATGAGTCGCTGAATAACTGGTCCCGGCGAATAACGAAATGCGAACTGGGAACCGCGCTCTAACTTTACGAACGTCCGCTTCCCATATTTCGCGGCCCATCATCACAATGCGTTTATTCTCACATATTGAAAATTACATTGCTGAGATTACAGAAATCGGATTATTAAGTTCGTGCGTATTCATAAGAGATATTCACATCCATTTAACATAAACGGATCGTATATACAAGTGCTCGAGGATTAACGAATGAGGGAGAGAGGATATATACAGAAGTTTTAGTTGGAAGTAGGAATTAGAGTCTATTTTAAGCATAAAGCTCTAAAGAGTTATTAACGTATATTGCTGTTTTTATTTCTAATGTTCTCGTGGAATGTCTTGGCGGTCATTGTAGGTCTTAGAACAGAGACTGTAATGTTCCATATATTGTCAATAGAGAATTTGCAATTGCCGGAAAAGTTTTGTTTTCTGCATTCTCCACGATATTTTGCCATCTGCAAACTTATAGGTCCTGAAGTCAAACAAATCTTGGATATCGTTGTGCTCATTCCCCTATACCGAGAAAGTCGTTCTGAGTTTGAAATACAAGATTGGAAGATCGAAATCAAAATTAGTTTTGTCTTCCTTTTTAGAAAAGGCATACATGTGGCTAGAGATTTTATGTTCCTCTCCAATACGTGACATGGATCATTTTCACAGACACAACACTAACGTTGAAACACCGTTGATATTTGGTCGATACGTCTCAAAGGTAAAACTTAATGATATTCAAATGGCAACGATCAATCAGCCCAACCTGCACTTTCTCTATGCCGGATTGGTGAGATTTTAGCGAAACACGGTGGGTAGCTATACCGCTCGATATAATAGACCAATCAGAGAGCGAGAAAACGGACCAATGGCTGTGTGAGAAAAGAACCAATTACATCGCCATATTTTCAGTCAATAGAATCCCATTGTGTCGAAAAGCGAAACAATGAAATTGGGGTGGCTGGGCGCTTAAACATGCCTGATCGGGTGGTTGGTGGGTACAATTGGTGTAAAGCAACAAGAACTTGATAATGTGGTGTCTAGCACTTCAATTGCACTTGTCTTTATTGCACCAATGTAAGCGTCCTGTCCCTGGTTTGTGTTGTTCTCGGTGTTTTATAGGGTGGATGGCGGGTGTGTGGTTCTAAAAACAGGAACGCAACTTGACTGGGTGGTGCTTAGTTGGCTCGTCGCGATATGACTGAAATGTTCTATTCTATTCACTCACTCCGATCGGTACCGATGTGACGGAAACGGTGGTCCCTCAGATATGAGTGTCCGCTTGCTATGCTTTAACCCAGCCCGGACACTGATATCTGGATGTCAGGGGTCACTTGGATGTCAGGGGTCCGCCCTAGTTAAAGCATATAGAGACCGGGCACTGGTCTCTGGGTACCACCGTTTCTATCACACCGGTACTCACTTTTACGACTGCTCACGAACTACGCTACTAAGCACCACGAATCATGATTATATCAAGCTGCTGGTGTACACTGATAATCCCCACCCTGGCTAAAGTACAGCTATGGAGACTGAGACCCCATTAAGTGTCCTAGGAAACACCCACCTTGTGTATAAAGACTGAACCTTCATGCAGTTATCTGACGTGCCCTATAAATTACCAGCCAAGCGTATCAAGACTGAGCCACCATTGAGCGATGTGGAAGCATCAGACTATCAGACACAAGCCAGGCGTGAACGTGAGACCAGCACCACCCTGGACCCGCCCACACCAACATCGCAGTATGAGCCAAATACCATAGGTAATAACATTATTGACCAGGCTAAGAGGCAGTGGAAGCTATCAAAAATTTGGCGCTGACCGTTTGGCAAAAAAAAGAAAAAAGACGTGTGTTCCGATTACAGGCCAGAAAAAATCAGAGTAGGTAGGGCCAAAAAAAAATTTCTTTTGGAAATAAATTTCATTCTGATGCCAAGTACTCCTGTCCCATATACAATGCTATGCGTCCCATATACAATGCTCCACAAATATATTCTTGATTGTACAACATTCCCCACCCACTTCAGAATATTATCCCAGGACATATCTCCCCCCCCCCCCTCCTATGACATATTCCCCCTCCCATATCTTCAGATATTCAAAATATCTTATCCCCCAAAAGATGGGGGGGATACCCTCAAATATATATCGTTGGTATTTTTATCTTTACTGGATCCAGCAAATCTTGATATTTCAATGAGATCTGCTTAAACCATGCAGTTATTGTACTGATGTTATGGAAATGAGAATTGCCAATAATGTGTTTGACTGCTGCCTTCAATTATCACCAAAACGAATATCATTTTAGTTTGTTAACTTGATATGCAAAACAAAATATTCCAAGGATTCCCCCCCAGAAATAATAAATATTCCCTGTGGAATTCCAAGGATTTTTAGTGAAAAATACATAATTCCTGTGGAATTCCAGTGCCTTCCATGGGGAGGGGGGGGGGGGGTTGCACTTATTTTCTGGAAAATTCCGAAGAAAAAATGTACATATACAACATAAAATGTAATGGGAAATTAATTTGAACATCATGGAGATTTGTACCAACGCCTAGGCCTTCTAATTAGAGCAATTTGAGAAAAGAGACGCGACCGTAACGATTTGACCACGACATTTCTCGAAAAACGAAGAATTACTACCGTACTTGCTTGAATCTTGGGGTTTATTGCAATGTATTCATAATAAAACAAGTCGAGAAATCTTGGATTTTTTAGCGGAGAAATTGCACCGGTCTGTCAAAATAGTCGATTTCGTTGAAACGAACAGCACTTCAATAATGCCGTGTCCGAGAAACACTGCTTCAATAAACGTCATTTCAAGCCATAAAATCAGTAGATTTCTTTCAAAGTTGATGGAGAATTTGTTTAAAATCGTCCTGGTAAACATGACCAGGTCGACTGAAGCGTAATCGCGCTGTTGATTTCTCGATTCCCGACCTGGAAGTAGGTGCTTTATTTCCTGAAAAGATCGTCAACCTACCATGCTGCCCTGCAGTCACACTTTACGGTATGCTGACAGTAGTAGTATAAGGCTAAAAAAGGTCCCCTTTTGCCGGGGGAGGTAACTCTTGATTCCGATAGGGGGCGCTGCGAGGTGACCTTTGACCTTATGCGACAGCCAATCAGAAGCGAGTATTTTGACAAAACTACCCCAACACAAAAGAGTTCCAATCTAGGGGGAGGTAACTCCGGGTCGCTATAGTTCCGGCAAAGGGCCCCTGGGCATGTTTACTTCGCGGTGATGCGGTCTGGCGGTGATGCGGTCGCGGGAAAAAGCTTCCGCGGAGAAAAAGTAGTCCCCAGAATTCAAATATGCTGCATGGTCCGATTGGGTCGATTGAGGTATCAATGTGAAGCATTCGTGAAGGCGCATCTGACGGGCTGGGTGTGGGGTTCAAATAGCGTCATTCTGCGCATGCGCGGTGGACCAAGGGTATGGAAATAGACGTTTTGGGATCTAGGGGAGCCCCTAATGGTCCGATGGAGTTGAGTGAGGTATCAATATCAAGCATTCGTGAAGGGGCATCTGATGGGCTGGGTGCGGGGTTGAAATATGTCATTCTGCGCATGCGCGGTGGACAAAGGGTATGGAAATAGACGTTTTGGGATCTAGGGGAGCCACTATTGGTCCGATTGAGTCGAGTGAGGTATTATTGTGAAACCTATGTGAGGGGGCATTTGATGGACTGGGTGTGGGGTTGAAATATCGGCATTATGCGCATGCGCAGTAGACCAAGGGTATGAAAATAGACGTTTTCGGTTCTAGGGGAGCCCCTAATGGGCCGATAGAGTCGTATGAGGTATCATTGTGAAGCACACATGAGGGGGCATCCGTCTGGACTAGTGTCTCGGTCGCTGTCAACATTCTGCGCATGCGCAGACAGTGAATTGTGGGAAAAGGGTATGGAAATAGACGTTTTGGGATCTAGGTAAGCCCCTATTGGTCCGATGGGGTCAAGTGAGGTATCCATGTGAAGCCTATGTGAGGGGGCATCTGCCTGGACTAGTGTGTCGTCCGTGTTCGACATTCTGCGCATGCGCAGACAGTGAATTGTGGTAAAAGGGTATGGAAATAGACGTTTTGGGGTCGACATGGGCCACTATGGGTCCTATGGAGTCGTATGAGGTATCCATGTGAAGCATTCGTGAAGGCGCATCCGACGGGGTGGGTGACACGTGGAACTGACGTCATTCTGCGCATGCGCAGTAGACCAAGAGTTTGAAAATAGACGTTTTGGGATCTAGGGGAGCCCCTAGTGGGCCGATTGGGTCGAGGTATCCATGTGAAGCCTATGTGAGGGAGCATCCGCCTGGACTATCGTCTGGTCCGTGTTTGACATTCTGCGCATGCGCAAACAGGGAATTGTGGGAAAGGGTATGGAAATAGACATTTTCGGGTCGACATGGGCCACTAATGATCCTATGGAGTCATATGAGGTCTTATTTTGAAGCTCTCGTGAAGGAGCACCCGTCTGGATGCCTGGTTCGTCCAAGAGTGTTCAAGAGTCTGCGCATGCGCAGTCTGGTCGTAGTATAGAAATATACACATGGGCGTGTGTTTGGGGTACTCAACCCCTATGGCTCCATGGTTGTGGTTTGGTGGTGCGGGTTCTGCGCAAGTGGGTGTGACGTCACTTCCGGTTTCACTAAAACTACCTCCGAACACAGAAGAGTTCCAATTTTTCCTTAGCCAATTGCACCGGTCTGTCAAAATCGTCGATTTCGTTGAAACGAACAGCACTTCAATAATGCCGTGTCCGCGAAACACTGCTTCAAAAAACGTCATTTCAAGCCATAAAATCAGTAGATTTCTTTCAAAGTTGATGGAGAATTTGTTTAAAATCGTCCTGGTAAACAGGACCAGGTCGACTGAAGCGTAATCGCGCTGTTGATTTCTCGATTCCCGACCTGGAAGTAGGTGCTTTATTTCCTGAAAAGATCGTCGACCTACCGCCATGCTATGCCATGCTGCCCTACAGTCACACTTTACGGTATGCTGACAGTAATAGTATAAGGCTAAAAAAGGTCCCCTTTTGCCGGGGGGAGGTAACTCTTGATTCCGATAGGGGGCGCTGCGAGGTGACCTTTGACCTTATGCGACAGCCAATCAGAAGCGAGTATTTTGACAAAACTACCCAACACAAAAGAGTTCCAATCTAGGGGGAGGTGACTCCGGGTCGCTATAGTTCCGCCAAAGGGCCCCTGGGCATGTATTCTCCCGCGGTGATGCGGTCTGGCGGTGATGCGGTCGCGGGAAAAAGCTTCCGCGGAGAAAAAGTAGTCTCCAGAATTAAAATACGCTGCATGGTCCGATTGGGTCGAGTGAGGTATCAATGTGAAGCATTCGTGAAGGCGCATCTGATGGGCTGGGCGGGGGTTCAAATAGCGTCATTCTGCGCATGCGCGGTGGACCAAAGGTATGGAAATAGACGTTTTGGGATCTAGGGGAGCCCCTAATGGTCCGATGGAGTTGAGTGAGGTATCAATATCAAGCATTCGTGAAGGGGCATCTGATGGGCTGGGTGCGGGGTTGAAATATGTCATTCTGCGCATGCGCGGTGGACAAAGGGTATGGAAATAGACGTTTTGGGATCTAGGGTAGCCACTATTGGTCCGATTGAGTCGAGTGAGGTATTATTGTGAAACCTATGTGAGGGGGCATCTGATGGACTGGGTGTGGGGTTGAAATATCGGCATCCTGCGCATGCGCAGTAGACCAAGGTTATGAAAATAGACGTTTTCGGGTCTAGGGGAGCCCCTAATGGGCCGATAGAGTCGTATGAGGTCTCATTGTGAAGCACACATGAGGGGGCATCCATCTGGACTAGTGACTCGGTCGTTGTCAATATTCTGCGCATGCGCAGACAGTGAATTGTGGGGAAAGGGTATGGAAATAGACGTTTTGGGGTCGACATGGGCCACTATGGGTCCTATGGAGTCGTATGAGGTATCCATGTGAAGCATTCGTGATGGCGCATCCGATGGGGTGGGTGATACGTGGAACTGACGTCATTCTGCGCATGCGCAGTAGACCAAGAGTTTGAAAATAGACGTTTTGGGATCTAGGGGAGCCCCTAGTGGGCCGATTGGGTCGAGTGAGGTATCCATGTGAAGCCTATGTGAGGGAGCATCCGCCTGGACTATCGTCTGGTCCGTGTTTGACATTCTGCGCATGCGCAAACAGGGAATTGTGGGAAAAGGGTTTGGAAATAGACATTTTCGGGTCGACATGGGCCACTAATGGTCCTATGGAGTCATATGAGGTCCTATTTTGAAGCTCTCGTGAAGGAGCACCCGTCTGGATGCCTGGTTCGTCCAAGAGTGTTCAAGAGTCTGCGCATGCGCAGTCTGGTCGTAGTATAGACATATACACATGGGCGTGTGTTTGGGGTACTCAACCCCTATGGGTCCATGGTTGTGGTTTGGTGGTGCGGGTTCTGCGCAAGTGGGTGTGACGTCACTTCCGGTTTCACTAAAACTACCTCCGAACACAGAAGTGTTCCAATTTTTCCTTAGCCAATTGCACCGGTCTGTCAAAATCGTCGATTTCGTTGAAACGAACAGCACTTCAATAATGCCGTGTCCGCGAAACACTGCTTCAAAAAACGTCATTTCAAGCCATAAAATCAGTAGATTTCTTTCAAAGTTGATGGAGAATTTGTTTAAAATCGTCCTGGTAAACATGACCAGGTCGACTGAAGCGTAATCGCGCTGTTGATTTCTCGATTCCCGACCTGGAAGTAGGTGCTTTATTTCCTGAAAAGATCGTCAACCTACCGCCATGCTTTGCCATGCTGCCCTACAGTCACACTTTACGGTATGCTGACAGTAGTAGTATAAGGCTAAAAAAGGTCCCCTTTTGCCGGGGGAGGTAACTCTTGATTCCGATAGGGGGCGCTGCGAGGTGACCTTTGACCTTATGCGACAGCCAATCAGAAGCGAGTATTTTGACAAAACTACCCCAACACAGAAGAGTTCCAATCTAGGGGGAGGTAACTCTGGGTCGCTATAGTTCCGGCAAAGGGCCCCTGGGCATGTATTCTTCCGCGGTGATGCGGTCTGGCGGTGATGCGGTCGCGGAAAAAAGCTTCCGCGGAGAAAAAGTAGTCCCCAGAATTCAAATACGCTGCATGGTCCGATTGGGTCGAGTGAGGTATCAATGTGAAGCATTCGTAAAGGGGCATCCGATGGGCTGGGTGCGGGGTTGAAATAGCGTCATTCTGCGCATGCGCGGTGGACCAAGGGTATGGAAATAGACGTTTTGGGGTCTAGGGCAGCCACTAATGGTCCGATGGAGTTGAGTGAGGTATCAATATGAAGCATTCGTAAAGGGGCACCTGATGGGCTGGGTGCGGGGTTGAAATATGTCATTCTGCGCATGCGCAGTAGACCAAGGGTATGAAAATAGACGTGTTCGGGTCTAGGTGAGCCCCTAATGGGCCGATAGAGTCGTATGAGGTATCATTGTGAAGCACACATGAGGGGGCATCCGCCTGGACTAGTGTCTCGGCCGTTGTCAACATTCTGCGCATGCGCAGACAGGGAATTGTGGGAACAGGGTATGGAGATAGACGTTTTGGGATCTAGGTAAGCCCCTATTGGTCCGATGGGGTCAAGTGAGGTATCCATGTGAAGCCTATGTGAGGGGGCATCTGCCTGGACTAGTGTCTCGGTCGTTGTCAACATTCTGCGCATGCGCAGACAGTGAATTGTGGGAAAAGGGTATGGAAATAGACGTTTTGGGGTCGACATGGGCCACTATGGGTCCTATGGAGTCGTATGAGGTATCCATGTGAAGCATTCGTGATGGCGCATCCGATGGGGTGGGTGATACGTGGAACTGACGGCATTCTGCGCATGCGCAGTAGACCAAGAGTTTGAAAATAGACGTTTTGGGATCTAGGGGAGCCCCTAGTGGGCCGATTGGGTCGAGTGAGATATCCATGTGAAGCCTATGTGAGGGAGCATCCGCCTGGACTATCGTCTGGTCCGTGTTTGACATTCTGCGCATGCGCAAACAGGGAATTGTGGGAAAAGGGTATGGAAATAGACATTTTCGGGTCGACATGGGCCACTAATGGTCCTATGGAGTCATATGAGGTCTTATTTTGAAGCTCTCGTGAAGGAGCACCCGTCTGGATGCCTGGTTCGTCCAAGAGTCCAAGAGTGTTCAAGAGTCTGCGCATGCGCAGTCTGGTCGTAGTATAGAAATATACACATGGGCGTGTGTTTGGGGTACTCAACCCCTATGGGTCCATGGTTGTGGTTTGGTGGTGCGGGTTCTGCGCAAGTGGGTGTGACGTCACTTCCGGTTTCACTAAAACTACCTCCGAACACAGAAGAGTTCCAATTTTTTCTTAGCCTAGCGTTTATCCATTCTTCCGAAGCATCCATGTATAGAGTAGGGTCTCCGACAATATTACCATCTATTTCCCTATGTGAAATGGCCAGTGGGGAACCCTCAGTTTTCCACAGAACCGTATTGGCACGAAAAATACTTAATAAATAAAATAAACTTAATCTATAGGTGTTGGAAGAGTCTCCACTCGCCGTCTTCCTGGTCTTTACCTACACCTCGAACCTCACTTCACTCCATCTGTTGCTCTTGTAACTTGTAACTTATCGTCAGCAATTTTGTGCTGGAATGCCCACTCTTAACCTAGACCAAAACATGTACTTGGTCTGTGGGCTGATTTCATTGGCTCTCTATTTTACTGCAGCGCTCTTGCATTGTTTTCTAGGCATTGATGGGTTATATTTGATCCCATCCTAGGCCATTGATTGGCTATTTTTCTCAACCCATTCATGGACTGAATCCCCACATGTCCCACATTGGGCATTCATGCTCATACAGAAAACACGCAAGACAGATTTCTGAGATCTCATTTTTTTATTCAGTGAACAACAACGTGAGAACAACCACGTGAAAAAACTGAAGCCCGAAACAGGGGGCTTCACGTGAAAAAATTTAAGCCCAGAACGGGACCTGTACATTGAAATGAACGGCAGCCCAGTCATATACGAGTACATCTCGGTCCTCGGCCTTGGGGTACTCGGTACTCGTCAAACATGTGGACGATCGTCTGCATGGAATGTCCCCGACATCGATGGTACAGGTAAAACAAGCAATATTGTCCGCACACACTACTGGTTAAGCTTTGCAACGTTTTGGTATTCCAACACCACGTCTCTGTGCCTTGATCCATGAAGTCTGTTAAATCGGAATGGAGGGGTGGTAGGCCGTACGGGTCAAAGTATTCGCCCTGCTCTTCTGTCAAGTACACGGCCACCCAGTGTTGACCGGGTCGATCCATCGGGTCTGTATTCAGGACGTAAGCAGCAGGATACATACGGTCTAATGGGAACACGTCTCGGGCGAACACTCCTTGAAAGACCATGCGTGTCCCTGGATCATTCTCCAGCACGGTGCGTATCTGGTCTGTATCCATGTTAGGTGGCAAAGTCACACAGGACGTTACGGCTTTTATCGATTTGAATAATGTTGTCAAACTCAGCGTAGCAGATCACATTGATGGTTTTCGGTAAAGGTGTCCCGAAATGCAGTTCCAAGCGTAAGTTGCCTTTCTTGACGAGACTCAGTTGATGATCGTTGTCTAAGGTGGGGGTCAGATCGAAACAGAACAATGTGTATCCTTTGCCGAAATCGTCTCGACTGATCATATTTCCCTCGTCTTGGTTGATTTGGCCAGTTGCTGTGAAGAGGTTCAGGTAGCTTCGTATGTAATTGGCCGTTCCGAAGTTAGGTTGTAAGGGCCGTGCCGGCACCTGTTGGCCATCCACATGCAGGGCCACGAAATTGATGTTGAACGCTTTTAGGTTGAACGGATTCCTCGAGAGAGTTCCATTATAAATGACGTTCTCCACACAGGCTAGGGTTAAACGCTTGGGCAAATCCCCCGGGAACAGGTTTTCTTGATTGACAATCATATTCCCTTTAGGGACGGAAAAGACCTTGGTCGAATCGGGTACTGGGCTGGGTTTTTCTCCAAGGCTCTGATGTGCCCCAACTGTACACCTGGGCTCGGTTTCACTTTGCGTACAAACAGACTGGCCTCTTGGATGACAATGTTATACTCGAGGTCCTCACTCGGGGCCATCAAGGCAAACGCAGGCGTTGCGCGCACTAGTCGTATTTTGACAGGTACTCCATTCAAGAGGTATCGGTCCTGCATGAATAAGTCCGCATGCAGACGTCCCATCATATCGACCGATTGACTCTCTGCTGTGAAATCCACTCTCTCCGTATAACCGTCATTATCAGGACTCGCTTCCATCTTGCCTGGGGTATCTCGGTAGAACAACGGGGCTGTCAAATACGGCTTTTTAGCTTCACGCCCGTAGGATAACAGTGTCTCGATGTAGGCTCGGTACGGGTACGTGTTTGTTGAGGCGCTCACCAGTTTATCACTGAGGGCTATATCCACTTGCTGGAATAGCGAATGAAGCCAGAGATTCACTGGACCCACGGGTGCATCTGCTTTGAGGACAGACCCATCTTTATTGGTGATTTTAGCTTTCACATATAGGTACGTATGGGCTAAATCCAGGTAGGTCGTATCTGCGTTGGTGATGGTGAATTCAATGGGGCCTGTGGCTGTAATACTGGAAAGGGGGGAATGTTCCACCCATTGACCCTCTTCGGCACTGGTCTGAGTAGGTGGGACGGTCCATAAATCAAATTCACTGTTGGTAGAAGGACACGACTCGGCGTGGATGAAAGCCATGTTTAAGAAAAGATATCCTGGGTCTTCGATGTGCGTCGTCGCTGGGTCAGTCGTCGACTGGTGCGTGGTCTCGGTGGTGCAGGTCTTTTATTCCCTACGGTGCGTTGTGCTTTGGCGACCAAGACGCCTCCAGCTTCTTTGGCTCGGCGTTTCAGTGCTTCTTTGGGTGCCGCACCGCCCAAGACATCACCCGCGACTTGCAGTCCACTGCGTACCGCCTGTTTGCCGATCGCTTTGACCCCACGCGTCACCAAGGGAAGGAACGTTTTGACGATGCTCCCGAGTATGTTCCCCAGCCCATGTCCTCGTTGCATGCGTGTACCTGCAAAGACCGGAAATCTACCCCCGGCCTGTTGGACATAATAGTCCATATAGCTGCGTGCATCGCACTCGTAAGGCACCTTCATTATGCAAAGTGAACCGCTCGGACTTGACGGAAATGAATTGTCAGCACCACTTTCCCACGCTCGAATGCGATCGGTTGACCGGTGTCGTCTCTTATATCGATGACGATGGAGCTAATATCGGTCTGACTGACGGGTAGATAAACGATGTGTCTGAAACTGTGGGCGACTTGAGCTCCATACTTGCCTTTCACCGGGCAGACGCGTAGTAGAGGTACGTTGCTCTCTCCGACAATGTGTGCATCGACCACGTCTGAGTAGATGTACAGGCCATACATACCACCACGCATGTCCATCGGGATGTGGCCTATCTCGCCGGTGGGGCCAGCATACCCCTGTAGATTGAAACCCAACATTTGCTGTAGGGTAGGACTGATTTCGACACTCACGTTGGGGCTGAGAGTGAGACTGGCCTTGTCGTTGTGTGCGTTGTAATCGAAGTCCACATGATTTTTGTGTGAAGTATTCGTGACGTCCCGTAGAGACTTATAATGCATCAGACTTCTCAGCCCACCCATGAACTCCTTGGGAGTATCGTATTGGCCTTCGGGTAGGGTGAGTCGGGTTTCTTGTCCTTCGTAGGTCACCTCGTACCACACTTCACCGCCTCACACGTTGTACCACGAGAAAGGGTATTGGATATCCAAGAGTCCACTTTCCCAGCGTCCAGGTAAATGCAACGGTTGCGGTAACTGGGTCACGTACTTGGTCAAGGTGTTGTCAGGAAACACATCAGCCGAGCTGTTACTGGGTAGGGTGAGGTAAAACATGACGACTGAGCTTTCCTGCTGCTGCTGTTGGTTTTAATACTTCTCCCAGCCCTTGGGCGCTAATCGTCGTGATGGCCGCGGTGACTTAGATCTTGGTGGTTGCAGGGGGTGGCGTGGTAAAAGGGGTGAAAAGGTAGGTGCCCGCCGTGGTGGTGTTTTGGGGGGAGACTCCGGTCCCCACTCGGTTTCCCGAGAAGGTTGTGGAGTCTGTCCTTGTGCGTGCACCGGCGATTCACGCTGCATCCAGGCCCAGCGCTCGGGGCTCCCCACCAATTCCTGTGGTACATGCATGTCTTTCAAGCCTTGAGCGAAGACCTCCCATCCTCGAGGATTCGTGTGCGACCTGCGTTGACGCATCAGGTCATTCACTAAATCCGACATGTGGGTACCGGGGACCACCTGATTCTGTACCAGTAGTTCACCTTTATCATTCCAAGTCATGTTAGGATTCTGTTTCATTCGTTGTAATACCAGGCCAGCTTGTTTCTTGAACGATGCAGGTACACTCTTCAGGACTTCGTCTTCGACCCAATGTGGGGCTGTGGGTGGTACCCCTGGTAATGGCGGCTGTTGAAGCGGTGCTGAGGTTGGTGGTGGTGGTGCTGCTGCTGGGGTAGAGAGGGTTTTGTATTGGTCCATTAACGTCATGTACCGCTGAAGCGTTTCATTGTACTGTTGTACTTTCTCACTGTCGCTTAACCCCGCTCGTTTTAAGATCTGACGCATCTCTTCATCGAGTGTGTTGATCGTCTTCACCGTAGAGGGTACGGGGTACGGTGATTGAAGGTTTTGAAGGAGCCGAGGTTCGACGAGGACCATTTTTTTCGTGTGGTTCATTGTCGGCCGAACAGTCCACTCAATACTGGACCCAACACGGAAGCCGCCAACGGTGCTAAAATGGCTCCGAGAAAGCCGCCTTGCTGTAACACCTTTTTCTTTTGTGTTTGAGAGACTCGCTTCTGGACTAAGGTTCGCAGACCTGTCTTATGCTTGGCCAACTTCGCCTTCTGAGCCGGAGTCAGTGTTACGTTCCCTTTTAAGATATTGAGCCCAATCTCACA
>JAVTVY010052098.1:0-27494 GCA_036873755.1 Hanleya hanleyi | reverse complement strand
AAAAATCCAGAACATTTTTAAACGTGGCACTGTCCTTGATATGTAAGGTTCACAGTATCGTGCTTTTTCATTTATAAGCATGTTATTTCAGATTAATTTTGTGAAGCTGATTTTCAGTGGGTTTTAAAATTTGACATACAAGTGGCCTACTTCCCTGTGGAATCTGCCATACCATAATACGTCCCATCAAAATAGACAAGCGTAAAAAAATCAGAAATCTTGCAATATGTTATGGGGGGTGGATTTAGATAGGTGAAGTACATGTACATGTATCACAGTTGCCATAAAGTAAAATTTACTGTTATTCTGCAAATACTTCTATAGTATGTTTCATTCCTATGAACTGTATTTTCAATAGTCTTCTGGCTCTAGATAGTTGAGTAACTCTTGATTGATGGAATGGACAAAAAACCTAATCATTAAAAAACGATTATGTTGCTATAGCAACCATATAAATTATCTGAACAAATTCATTCTAGATAGGCTTCTGGCTCTTGACTAGGTAAGCAAGCATACCAAACTTGGACAAATGTTGGAATAAGTGAAATCATTTTGCAAATATCTCACTCATGTATGGACAGATGGTCGGACTTGATGAAGACAATACCCCTAGGCCAAAATTGAGGGGTGAAAATGGACAAAAAAACCACCTGACAATCCACATTTAGACCTGTGCTGTATATGAACGATAAAACCTGTTCTCCTGGAGATTTCCCAATTTCAGTTGTAGAAGACCCTCTAGGGCTACCATAATATTTTGTGTTACTACATGTATTTATCCGGTTACAGATTACCATAGATTACCCATTTCTATTCATAGTAACCGGCAATGTTCAGGTTTCCTAAGAAAACAGGACTGCACATGAGCAAGATACTACATGTAAATACCTTCCATGCAAATTTTGAAGTTGTCCATCAAATGGTAACAGTGATAGGGTCCTTACAAGCAAATATTGATGCTGACAATACAGGGAAATAACTCTGTGGAAAATCATCTAAATCTACAAAAAAAACACCTAACAGTGCACATCTGCAAGTTTTGAAGTTTTCAATCAAATAGTAGCCAAAATACACTCCGAACAAGTTTGGCCATATGCATGGATGGACAAACGGTATGACACATGGATGGATAGCCAAAGTGATTCCAACATATGTTGCGTAATTAGCATGTCGGTGCAGGTGAGATCAGTATTTACTGCTCAGGTCTGTTAGTAAACTACAATCAAAAGAGCCAATTAAATACACACTGCTTCACCAAAATGCTTGCAACATAAATTGCAGTTGTGACAATATATTCATATTTCAATTCACCTGTGGTACTTGTTTTCAATTTTTGTTGGAACACTGAAATCAAATCGGGCATTTTCTTCAATTGAGACACCACATCTTCCTGACCTGTAAGAACAAAGACATAATTAATCAGAGATTTATTCACTATGTCCCCATAAGAAACAAAGAATGCAATTAGGGAAACTATGATGAATTTACGCCTTTAAATGCTTTTGATAATGATAAAAAACATCTTAATGAAACAGATATCCAATTCTATTTTGTTTTGAGCAGTATACATTGCTAGGCTAGGAACAGGCTTGCTTCATCACCTACATGTATCATGTACCATGACCAACTAGAGCCAGAACAAACAGTAATAAATGTATATTCTTGTTTGTAAATTAGAACAAATTAACAGTCCAAACAATGATGTATAATTCTACATGTAACATACATGTATATATCTTATGCAATGATTTATCGAGCACACAATCTTGCAGGTATTTCACATACATTAATTTGTGTCATATAACCATTACAAATAAACAAAACATATTGACAAAACAATAATTAATAAAAGAATTTCATACTAAAAATCTTACCAACAATGAAGACTTTTCCACTAGTGAGGGAGACATTGATAAAAGCCATCAATGGCATGGATGGTACTGATGCCAGATTTCTAACCTGTATTAAACAGCAAAACATAACACACGGTTCAAACAGCCCAATCGGTATATGTTAACATTGTGAATAATATAACATTATTCAGGACAGAAGTGAGGGTGATCAATACATGAACATGTGTACCTCAATTATAATGTGGAAGATGGGGGACAAATCAGTGACCACAGTATTATGTAAGTCTCACTATAATGGGACATCATAATATCAGCATACATATTACAGACATGTATTGAGGAACATAACAGTGGCCATGCAATACTGAAACTTTCTTTATAATGAACCATATTACAATGAGGGACAAGTGCATATAACATCATAAAACATGTATTTCTGATGGCATGGAAACACCTGATAAATAGTAAGTAGTTTGCATTACCCTCTGTCTCAGTCGCCTCAATTTCCTCTCATTAGACACAGTTCTTTTTTTCCATTCAGGTACCGGAGTTTTTTGCAAATTTATAAAATGAATATAAGAAGATGGTAGTGGCAATTGCATTACTAGGTTAATAATGGGAGCTTCTAATTTGTAGAAGTACCTTGTATGTTATTGTGGACAAACATAACAAGATGAGGGTAATAAATTACATGTATTCCAAGGATTTAATGAAAGTTTCATCCATCTTCAGGGAAATTGGGCTTGAAGAGATACTCAGGGGCCATACACTAACAGCAGTTAAAAATCCAGAACTTTTCAAGTCAATAATTTTAATTTTCCAGGAGTCTTTAGTACAATAACTCGCAACAAAGATGAGCAAATAAACAATTTTCAGAACAATTTTGGCACAGCAACGTGTCAGATAACTGTTTCTCCCAGAATACCAAAGTGTAGTTCTTCCAGGAGTTCATATTTAAGCATTTTCCAGGTTAGCAATTAAATTCCAGGAGTATTAAGGACTTTCCAGGAGGCCTATCAACTCTGGATACTGATACAATTTATGTTTATTTGTACAAGTTTGAAAAAAAAATCACGATCATGCATAATAGGCATACCTTGGTTAATCCGCTTTTTTTTGTTTTTCGAGGTTCCTTTCTTTTCCTGAAAATAGGAAATTATACAAGAAAATGCACAGATGGCAAGCAATGGATACTGTATATAATGGATGTGGAGGTTATTTCACTAAAACATCCCTACTGCTGGTTGCTGAGATACAGCATTGAAATAATTGTATCATTTAATAAATTTAGTACCGGTACAATGAGATAGAAATACATGTATTGTATAGCATATTACCAGGATATCACAAGGGTTGAACTGGTTGTCCTGCATGGGGCTGTTGAATGACTGATATCTGACCACTAACAGACCATGGTGGCATATAGAGCTGTGTCATGTGACACAGTAATACCTAATTCTTCAGTATGAGGCTGTTGAATGACTGTTATCTGACCCCTAACAGCTAGTCCATGATCATATATAGAACAGATCTGTGTGATGTGAAATAGTAATACATGATTGTCCAGTATGAGGCTGTTAAATGACTGATATCTGAGCCCTAACAGTCCATGATCATATATAGTATAAATCTGTGTGAAGTGACACAGTAATACTTGGTTGTCCAGTATAAGGCTGTTAAATGACTGATATCTGAACCCTAAGTCCATGGTGATATATAGTATAGATCTGTGTGATGTGACACAGTAATAGCAGATTGTCCAGTATAAGGTTGTTAAATGACTGTTATCTGACCCCTAACAGTACATGATCATATATAGCACAGATCTGTGTGATGCGAAATAGTAATACATGATTGTCCAGTATGAGGCTGTTAAATGACTGATATCTGACCCCTAACAGTCAGTCCATGATCATATATAGTATAAATCTCTGTGAAGTGACTCACTAATACTTGGTTGTCCAGTATGAGGCTGTTAAATGACTGATATCTGACCCCTAACAGTCCATGGTGATATATAGTATAGATCTTTGTGATGTGACACAGTAATACCTGGTTGTTCAGTATAAGGCTGTTAAATGACTGATATCTGACCCCTAACAGTCCATGATCATATATGGTATAAATCTATGTGAACTGACACAGTAATACTTGGTTGTCCAGTATGAGGCTGTTAAATGACTGATAATTGACCTCTAACAGTCCATGATCATATATAGTATAAATCTGTGTGAAGTGACACAGTAATACTTGGTTATCCAGTATAAGGCTGTTAAATGATTGATATCTGAACCCTAAGTCCATGGTGATATATAGGCCTAGTATAGATCTGTGTGATGTGACAAAGTAATAGCAGATTGTCCAGTATAAGGTTGTTAAATGACTGTTATCTGACCCCTAACAGTACATGATCATATATAGCACAGATCTGTGTGATGTGAAATAGTAATACATGATTGTCCAGTATGAGGCTGTTAAATGACTGATATCTGATCCCTAACAGTCCATGGTGATATATAGTATAGATCTATGTGAAGTGACTCAGTAATACTTGGTTGTCCAGTATAAGGCTGTTAAATGACTGATATCTGACCCCTAACAGTCCATGGTGATATGTAGTATAAATCTGTGTGATGTGACATAGTAATACATGATTGTCCAGTATGAGGCTGTTAAATGACTGATATCTGATCCCTAACAATCCATGATCCTATATAGTATAAATCTATGTGAAGTGACTCAGTAATACTTGGTTGTCCAGTATGAGGCTGTTAAATGACTGATATCTGACCCCTAACAGTCCATGGTGATATATAGTATAGATCTGTGTGATGTGACACAGTAATAACGTCCAGTATGAGGCTGTTAAATGACTGATATCTGACCGCTAACAGTCCATGGTGATATATAGTATAGATATGTGTGATGTGACATAGTAATACATACTTGTCCAGTATGAGGCTGTTAAATGACTGATATCTAACCCCTAACAGTCCATGGTGATATATAGTATAGATCTGTGTGATGTGACACAGTAATAACGTCTAGTATAAGGCTGTTAAACGACTGATATCTAACCCCTAACAGTCCATGGTGATATATAGTGTAGATCGGTGTGATGTGACACAGTAATAATGTCCAGTATAAGGCTGTTAAATGACTGATATCTGACCCCTAACAGTCCATGATCATATATAGTATAGATCTGTGTGATGTGACACAGTAATACATGATGGTCCAGTATCAGGCTGTTAAATGACTGATATCTGACCGCTAACAGTCCATGGTGATATATAGTATAGATCTGTGACACAGTAATACATGATTGTCCCATACAAGGCTGGTAAATGACTGATATTAAACCGCTAACAGTCCATGGTGATATATAGTGAGTGAGTGAATAGAATTTAACGTCGCTTTCAACACTATTTCAGCTATATCACGACGAACCAACTAAGCACCACCCAGCCCAGTTGTGTTCCAGCTACTTCAAAGAAGAAATCTTTGAAGCAGCATGGAACCAGACACCCTCCATCCACCCTATAAAACACTGAGAACAACGCACAAGACTAAGACAGGGCGCTTACATGGTGCAATGAAGACAAGTGATATCACAGTGCTAGACATCACATTATCAAGTTCCTGTTGCTTCTCAGCAAAATGCATTGAGGCAACAGAAACCTAACCCCTAACAGTCCATGGTGATATATAGTATAGATCTGTTTGATGTGACACAGTAAACATGTGGTTAAGCCAGTGCATATCATCCAGACTATGTCATTGGCCTGTCGGGCTTAACTGTGTTATTTGTTGCACATAAAATTTTCGAGAAATTTGCATGTTGTTGGGGCACTGTATTCACCCTTCCAACAATTACCAGCTTGAAAATACATGTCCGAAAATAACGAACTGGCACCGATGGAGATAGAACCCACACGCCAATCTTTGGTCCGTCAGGCATCTTACCCCTGAGCAAAGGAAGCATGTTACAAGAAACGAACCTTACATTTTTTTTAATGTACCCAACCTAGCCCTAAACCCCAAAACTCTAAACCTTAATCCGTAACCAGTAATTACTGATCTTACACTAATTACCATCCTAATTAAACAAAATCATGCTTAAAGCAATCATCAGAAATCAGTCGCATGCTTTCTAATTCAGCAAAACCTCAGATCAGAATTTCAGAAGCACCGCACATACCATGATATACATGTAAGACAATATAAGTTCAATGCATGCATAACTCAAAATATCCTGTAACAAAAACAACACTTCATTATATACACCTAAAATCAACGGTATTTCATTATTTTGGGATAGAGTATCTTAGCATAGAACAGGTTCCAGTGTTGGGATTCAAACCAGTGACCACCATCAGAGTGAGGCACCCAACTGCTTAAAATACTGTGTTTATCAAACCTTGTAGCGTTCTTCGTGATAGAATCATGTGACCAATTTAATACCTAAATCAAATGTGGACATGTTGATCTACAGTGTAAGCAGCAAAGCTATATACAGCTACATCCATTTAATGAAAGAATAAAGTGAGTACTTGAAATAATACATGATTCTGTGAGCAGCATACATGTAGGTAAGAGAATGATGACAATAAACTTGCATGGGAGCATGTGAGCTCAGAGAACATCTTACCTCATTTTCAGACAGATGGCAACTGAATGGATATAAAACTTTGGTACCAGTATATGGTTAACAAGTGGGTTATTTACACAGTCACTGGTTACAAAGGCTCTAGCATAGTTACAATGATATGTGGGATTACAGAAGATAATGCAGCTCTATAGGTAGATAATGATACTGTTAGAGGCATGACATGAAAGAAACTGATAACAGATGAAAGTATAGTAGGTAGTTCTGGAGATGTTGACAATAAGTATTCTTGCATAATACTGACAACATGAGATATTGTAGGGGTGGGTCATCCTGACTAGGACACCATTGACCAGAATCATATATCTCAAGTGGGGTGATAAACCATGTTGCAT
Organism: Hanleya hanleyi; assembly: GCA_036873755.1. NCBI lineage: Eukaryota > Metazoa > Mollusca > Polyplacophora > Lepidopleurida > Hanleyidae > Hanleya > Hanleya hanleyi. Next base: position 20,637 of record JAVTVY010052098.1, on the reverse strand, counting down.
TAATCACTATGAGAACCAAGCTCTGAACCATTTCACTTTGATCTAACCATGGACCCCAAACTGAGAGTACATGTAGGGTCCATGGTCTAACACATCAAAACGCAACTTCCAGTTTCACTCTGATCGTTTACTGCCATATTATCAAGCATAAACTAACAAATTTATGGAACAGAAGAACTTTTGGAATTGTGGCCGAAATGTTTGTATCAATTTTGAATGTCAGAACAAAAAAATGAAAGTACTGGTAATTGAGATTTTTCAAGATGCAGCTGTGATGATAACCAACACACGATTATATTTTGCTTAAATACCCAAAAATCTGATCAATCAAATTTTCCTTTCCACTATGGTACCCGGCTTCTGGTAATTTCTTTCCATGACTTGGAGTTGGCCCACAGTCATGAAAATTCACCCACATGTCAATCTAGACACGAGTAAGATATTTAAAGAAGAAAAATGAAAAAAATACGGTAATTTCCATAATAATTCACCTCACAAATTTAATTCGAAAACGGCAGATTTTTCCCTGTTGTGATTTTCTCCATCCTAATAAAACGAAAACGGGAGCATTTTCAATATACCCGTGAAACAATAAATTCGAACACTCCCGTTTTCGTCGCGGAGTTCGTGCCGTTGAAAGTAAAGTGAATATGTTACTAAGAATAATTGTTACTAGGAATAATTTTTGTATAACTACATCGTGACCCACAAATACAAATGTTCAGTTTTTGTTATTGCGAATTTTCCATGCCATGAAACTATGATCGGAAGTCACTAACCGTAATTTCATATTTACATTGATTTAGTCAATCTGACTTAATGGGTTTAACACAGTTATATAAGAACTCCAAATAAAGTGTAAAATTGATCTACAACTGGCAAACAATAGTACTGGACCACTATTTCCCTCATACCTACATGTGAAATATTAAGCAAATCATTTTCAATATTAATTTTTCATTCCATATTCCTTTATTTCTCAGGTGAATTCAACTTTATTTTGGGCTAATAGCACTCCGGTTGTATTGTGTGACACTTGTAGATTGAAATTTTTGATGCTGCATTAGGGGTTAAATGGGTTAAGCCAGATTGATAGCCCCAATGACTAAAATTATGTAGAAAATAAATGCTTTGGTGATGTCATAGCTCTATTTATTCTGTGGTCCATATTAGGTGGAGTGCAATGTATGACCTCTTTAAAATTCAAATTTGATTGGCTATTTGAAAGAAATTAACATCAAATACAACCACCACTTGCCATATTTGGAAATCACATCGGCAGACATCAAAGAAAATCGGTGTCAGCAAGCTCCTATCTTGATTGGCTTTATGACATCACCTGCGATTCGCGGTTTGAAAACAATTGACCTCATACATTAGGTCAAGGTAAATGACGGAACGTTAGTGTAGTATTTACCTTGAAATGTGAAGATGAGTTTATAATAATGTCACTTACATGTACATGTGTGACTATGTTTGAAGACTGAATGACAAAAAGTAGTGGCCACAGTAAATGTGGCTGGACTGCTGTTCAGTGAGGTGACATCCTGATTTAAATAAGAATTTAATGTTATTCCAGTGGAAGGTTTGAGAACACTCCATTTATCAGTGGTTGCAACCTTGGGAACCGTACATTAAGGCTTCCGTGAAACTGAGCTGCATGACCTTGACTCGTTCAGCAAAAGTCATAAATATGATTAGTATTCACTTATCATCATGGGGGAATGCCCAAATTTTGATCAACATAACAGCGATGATGATAAATGGAAACCAGTGAACAAAATCATGAATCATTCAGTAACACATACCTGTTTATACTAGTAAATGGATTCTGATACCCACCCTCCCCACCCTGCCTACTCGAGACAATTATAGATGTCAGATCTGACATGCAATATTCAGCCATCTGTACAATGATAGGAGTCAGATCAGACATGTTCAGCCATCATCCACACAAGAATTTTCATGTTAATAATCGAAACCTGTGAGCTTACTTAAATCCAACGCAAGATACAATAAATGAGAAAACACCGTTCTAACACACATGGGAAGATGTATTCATAATAGGAGTATGGAAGGTATTATTGGACTGCAACTGTGTGCCCCCCACACACACAATCGGAGCCCCTGTTCTATTAGCATTGCACACATTGGCAATATGCTGATCATATCCTTCAAGCAGTTTATCATGGATAAGCCAAAGACTGTTAGGAAACAAATGTAGATGCACATCAAACAAACATGATATATTGTAGCTGTTTGGGGAATATAGATACAACATAACGTTGTTTGCTTAATAGTGATGGATATACATGGTAGTGCAGGTGGGGTGTTGCTTACATACATTACATACATCTCGTGGAATGTGATATAACTGTTATACGATTTTTGGGGTGAATATATTTTGCTACACATGTAAATCGTACTAATAACAGTATTAAGTCATTGTGTTATAAATCTGTACTGAAAATTGCATCGCTTGTCTCTCAAGCGTTATGACGTTATGGAGGTGTCCTTCATTCGAGTTTTAGTTAATGTTTCATTTTACATGACGCCACGCTACGTCAGATGAATGAGTGAGGACAACTATAACGTCATTACATTTCAAAAACAATGGGAGGCAATTGATGACATTTTTGAAATTTGTGGCTCCCATATATGGTGGTATAAGTTTTGACGTCATACTTGGTAAGAAGAAAATAATTCATAAGCTTATAACTATTATCACACATAAACAACTATAACTCCAAAGGCCTTGGTTTCTGACATTTCAGCAGAACATTGGAAAGCTTTGCAGTTCACCTTTAATAAGCCTGCAAAGTCGCAGGAACATCCAATCAAAAATCTAGCACTAGTTGATTATACAATTTAGGTATTACAGAACGACAGACAGACTGATGGATGGACAGACGGATGGATGGATGGAAAGAGACAGACAGACAGACAGAGTAAACACTTAATACCTCCCAGCTACTCCTAGCGAAAAAATATAGATATACAAAAAAAACAACGTACATGTACATGCAGAATTTTTTAATAATATCATTAACTAATTAGTCAAACAATCAATAAGTAACAGTAATTGTGTAACGTGATTTCCATGGGATTTATATTGATAGTTGGTGTTCCAATGAAATTCAATATCAATATCAAATGAACTGATTAAAACTAATAGAGTTTACCCCATGACAGAAAATTTTCATTGATCTCAGGAATTAGGTAAAATAGCTGGTACATGTAGCTGGTGGGCCCAATACCCCTCAGTTATCAGTTATTGTCTACATGTACACTCAGCAAACATGCATTGCATTAGATTTATTTCTAGAACTTTGTCAATTAGGCCAACATAAATGTGATCTAATGGGGAACTGCAGAAATACCTGCTGGGTACTTACGATGTTGGGCCATGTCAGCTATTGCCAAGGCCTTAAGGTGGGTCAGCAGTACATCCAAAATGACCATTTGCGCAATGTACCCAGTCATCGGATTTTGAACGTCGTTGCATAGACGCAATGTGTGATGTCACTCCAGCTCTTGAAAACAAAAAAGTGAAATTCACGAATTAAACATCTTCCTGTGTTACTAAATCAACAAAAGCCCAAGGGGCTTCAATATACGCCCATATATCTGAAATTACATTGGTCCAAATTTCAAGGTTGTTTAATAGCCTTGATTCCTATTAGTAGCTAGCAATGCAGAGAAAGGTCTACAATTTTGTGCTTCTGAGAATGTAACATATATCACATCTTATATTGAATGATAAACTAAACTGGGCTTAACCCTTGTTAACTAGTTGACCTTGAAGCAAGAGCCGAGAGCTCGCATATCTCACACTGAAATCGACAATAGTCAAACACAAGAAAATAGTAGTTTTCCTGCAAATGGATTCCTTTCAGCCGAGAGCATTTTTCATGAAGGAAGAAGAAACTGATGAAGTAAACCTTTGTCCTTGAGTTAATAAACATGTATGAAGTTCATGAAGGAACCATCTTCCCATTGAATTAGTAAATGTAAATGTAGCCGTTTCAAACATGGGAGACAACTCCACAGGACAAATGCCATAAACATGTAGGGGAGAGAACTCTGAAAGCTTGATTCAGTTTTGGGAGACTGTGACCTTGAACTTTGACAAATTGATCTCAAAATGTATGGCTCCTCTTTGCCATGCGAGTAAGGTACATGTATACTCAAAGTTTGATACCAATCATACCTTGAAACTAGAGATATCACATAGACAACTTGTGTTAATGGATGAATGGACAGAACGCAACATCGCATTACACGACCTAGTCTTCGACAGGCATATGAAAATACGACTTTTGATGATTTCTTGATTTTGGGGTCACAGTGACCTTGACCTTTGACCCACATTTTGGTATGTAACACATCATGTCCCTCTAATGTATCTAGTGGCAGAAAAAAAGGTATTTTTGATGATTTCCTGATTTCGGGGTCACATTGACCTTGACCTTTGACCCGACCTAAATTTTGCTACACGACACATCGTCTTCCCTCAATGTATCAATGGACTAAACAAATCCAGATTTTTATGAATTTCATGATTCTGGGGGTCACAGTGACCTTGACGTTCGGCCTTGACCTATATTTTGGTATGTGACACATCATGTCCCCCTAATGTATCTACTGACACAATTGTTGTTTTTTAAAAATATTTCTTGATTCTGGGGTCACATTGACCTTGACTATTGACCTTGACCTAAATTTTGGTACATGACAAACCATCTCCCCGTAATTTTCTCAATGGACACAAACAATTATGATTTTTTTAACAATTTCGCGATTTCGGGGTCACAGTGACCTTGACCTTTGACCTTGACCTACATTTCGGTATGTGACACATCGTGTCCCCCTAATGTATCTGCGGACACAAAAAAATGTTATTTTTAATAATTTCCTGATTTTGGGGTCACAGTTACCTTTGACCTTGACCTAATTATTGTTATGCGACACTTCATTTCCCCCTATTGAATCCACTCACGAAAAATTTGTATTTTTAATGATTTCCTGATTTTTAGGTCACACTGACCTTTGACCTTGATTCTGGGTCACAGAAGAGAGCCAACTGGATTCAGTTTAACTTATTCAGTTTTGAGGGACTGTGACCTTGATCTTTGACCTACTGACCTCAAAATGAATAGGTTACCTTTTTGCCCTTCGAGTAAGGTATACCTAATGTTTGTTACCAATCCATACATTGTAACTGGAGATATCGCACGGAGAACAAATGTTAATGGATGGATAGATGGATAGAACTTACCATCGGATTATATACCACCTTGTCTGCGATGAGCATATAAAATGTGACTTTTAATGATTTCCTGATTTTAGGGTGACCTTGACCTTTGACCTAAATTTTGGTACAAGACCCATCATGTCCCCTCAATGTATCTACAGACACAAAATCTTTCTAAGAATTTCAAGATTTGGGGGTCACTGTGACATTGACCGTTGACCTACATTTGATACGTGACACATAATTTTCCCCTTATGTCTCCACTGACACAAAATATATATACTTTTAATGATTTCTTGATTTTTTTACCACTGACCTAATTTTAGGTATGCAACATATTTTCCCCCCTACTGAATCCACTCACAAACAAGAGCCCAAGGGGCTTCAATATACACCCATATATCTGGAATTACAGTGGTCCAAATTTCAAGGTTGTTTAATAGCCTCGAGTCCAATTGGTAGCTAGCAATCCAGAGAAAGGTCTACAATTTTGTGCTTCTGAGAATGTAACATATATCACATCTTATATTGAATGATAAACTAAAATGAGTTAAACTCTTGGTAACTAGTTGACCTTGAAGCAAGATCCGAGAGCTCACATATCCTACACTGAAATTGACAATAGTCAAACACAAGAAAATAGTAGTTTTCATGCAAATGGATTCCTTTCAGAAGAGTGAATTTTTCATTTTTATGAAGGAAGAAAAAAACCTTTGTTCTTGAGTTAATAAACAGATATCAAGTTCATAAAGGACCCCTTTCCCCGTTAAATTAGTCAATGTATAGTTTTTATTTCACAAAGGTTTAACTAAATATGTAGCTGTTTCAAACATGGGAGATAACTCAACAGGACAATTGCCATATACAAGTAGGGAAGAAAACCCTGAATATTCCAACCTAACACATTTAGTCAGCTGAACTTGATTCAGTTTTGGGGGACTGTGACCTTGACCTTTGACAAATTGATCTAAAAATGTACGGCTCCTCTTTGCCATGCGAGTAAGGAAATCTCGAAGTTTGGTACCAATCCATACTTTGAAATTAGCAATATCGCATGGAAAACAAATGTTAATGGATGAATGGACAGAACGCAACATCGCATTTCTTGATTTTGGAGTCACAGTGACCTTGCCCTTTGACCCACATTTTGTTATGTAACACATGTCCCTCTTATGTATCTGGGCCAGTGACCTTTGACCTTGACCTCCATTTTGTTATGCGACACATTGTCTCCCCTCTTATGTATCTACTGGCAGAAGAAAGTTATTTTTAATGACAGTGACCTTGACCTTTGACCTCGACCTGAGACCTCTTATGTATCTACTGGCAGAAAAAACCTGACCTCGACCTAAATTTTGGTACACGACACATCGTCTTCCCTCAATGTGACAACGGACACAAAAAAAATCATGATTTTTATGAATTTCATGATTTTGGGGAGTCCGTGACCTTGACGTTCGGCCTGGACCTACATTTTCTAGCCACAGTTGCAATTTTTTGTAAGTGGATATGCTGGTTGAAGACGATGTGTCGTGTACCAAAATTGATTTTGAGGTCAGAGGTCAAAGGTCACTGTTGCCTAAAATCATTGACAGTTTTCTATCTACAGTTCTAATTTTTGGTGAGTGTATGCCCTAGGGGGGGAACGATGTGTTTCATATCAAATGTAGGTCGAGGTCAGAGCAGGCACTGAAAGTATATCTATCCTTAAGAAAGAAGGCGGTCGATGGAAATTTTGACGAGCTTTCAGCAAGGTGAGATAACGTTTTACTTGTTAACATCTGCTTACTGCTAAAAGGCTTAAACATTGGCTGCTGCTATTGAAATCGGCAGATATTCATATAAATTAGTAATTTTACAATGCTATTTTATGAATCACAGGTAAAGCAACAGATAGGTATTTAATTTTTTAAAAGAATGTCTCGCATCATTCCTATAACCATCTGGCTGTCTGGGTGACAGGGGTAACCATCCTTCTCATGAACCAAATCTTCATTTTCCCCCCGACTTGATAATAATATAAGCATCAATATGACAGGAATGTGTTCAAAACGATCTAGAGTTTGCTGATTAACAAGTGTGTTTTTTTTATATAAATAAAATGAAATGTGTCTGTGGGTTAAGGGGGGGGGGGCAGCATGCCAACAGGTTCATGAAATGTACTGCTCTTTATTCCACCTGCTCTGTCCACAAATCTGATTCGGACTGTTCTGTGGTTGCATTACTCAAACTTTCAGCTTCTTTTTGGGATACTGATATTTTCTCCTTAAACTTCTCTTTCACCTGATTGGTGAACAATATTATTTCTAATTTCAGAGCATTCTGTGCTCGGGAAGATGGTACACCAGTCATAGCTGATGCTGAATAAGCCGAGTGTCAGTTATTAGATGAATACAAGGCAAAGCTTCTTGTGAATGGTGAAGTCATCCTTGATCCCCTGTCACTGAAGGATGGTTGGAGAGGGGAGAAATCCGCCATGATGGAGTGGCCATCAATTTACATCACAGACATTGCCACTTATCTTAATAGCAAAACTCCAGGTGAAATCGTTCATAGATTATTGAACGAGTATAAGGAGGGTAAGGCATATAGGTACTTTTCTTGTGGATGGGTGAAAGAGATTAAATATCATGATGTTGGACCGGATAGTTCTCTCTGCATCCTCAAGGCAAGAGTAACTCCTTCGCAGGCTGTGAAGAGAAAAGCGTACGATGTCTGGGTGGTTGTACAAAAAGACTCCGAGGCTACACCAGGAGGAGAGATCTTTAGCGGCTATTGTAGTTGTACAGCCGGGATGTTCGGCTCTTGCAATCACATTGCTGGGGTTTTATTTAGAGTAGAATATGCAGTTAAAACTGGCCTCACCAAACCAGCATGCACCAGTAAGGTGTGCAAGTGGGATACCCCTTCAGCAACAAATGTCAAACCAATTAAAGTGATGGATGCTGTGTGGAGAAAAAGTAGCTACCACAATATTGTTTCAATGGGAGAGGAAAGAGAGAAAATGAAGAAGAAAAAAAGTTTCACACCTCTGACAGAAGAGCAGAATCAGAAAGTCAAGGATGCAGAGAAGATGAGAGATGAACTATACGGTATCATTAAAGAAGAGGCTCCAAACTCATGCTTTACTCTGCTCATGGAGAAGCGAAGGCAGGAAAGGGAAGTGGCAAAACTTCCACTCTCGCTGATGGAAGCAGCAAAAGAACTGAAACAATTTAACTTAGGGGATCAGGTTGAAGAGAAGTTACTGGAGAAAATATCAGTATCGCAAAACGAAGTTGAAGCTCTCAGTGATGCAACCACACAACAATCCAACTCAGATTTGTGGATAGAGCAGCGGAGAGGTCGGATAACAGCAAGTTTGTTTCACAGAGTTTGTAGTAGAGTAAATACATTGAAAACTGACCCAAAAGCAGACCCAAAGCCTCTAGTCAAAACTGTCATGGGGTATACTGAGTGCACCCCAAGTAAGGCCATGAAACATGGCATCTCTCTGGAACCAAATGCTAAAAAAGCTTACAGCAAACACATGCGTTCAACCCACAAACATTTTAAGACTAAGAATTCTGGTGTGTTTGTGTACAAAGATAAACCCTACATTTCTGTCAGTGCAGATTTAGTTGTTGAATGTAGTTGTTGTGGAAATGGGTTGTGTGAAATTAAGTGTCCAGAATCCATCAAAGACCAGATACCCACTGTGGACAATCTACCTTATGTTGAAGACCTCAACAATGGCCCTACTTTGAAGAGGACACACCAGTACTTTTACCAAATTCAAGGACAGATGGGTGTGATGCAGAGGAAATATTGTGATCTGTTCATATTCACTTTTCATGGACACTTAACCATCAGAGTTTATTTTGACGAGAAATTTTGGGAGGATATGCTGAAGAAACTATCTTGGTTCTGGAGCAATTATATACTCGGAGAACTTGTAAATCCATCCATTTCAGAACAAGGACCATGTGTATTTCTGTGTGGAGTTTGTGCCAAACAGTGTGTTGACAATCCTGAGTGTTACAGTGAAGAATCCATCAGTTGTGATGAATGTGCAGTTTGGGTGCATTTCATTTGTGCTGCAATCAGAGAAGACAACAAGCCAGCAGATGGTGATGATTGGTTATGTGGAAAATGTTTATCCACAAGTATTGAACAGTGAGACCGCTAGCTTATTGTCTCTTCTACTGCACAACACGACAGCTCGATGGGATTCTCTTTTCAACATTGGAGTCAACACACAGTTTGGGTCAGTCAGTATTGAACCCTGTATATATCATCTTCACAAGTCCAGGTAAATCCTAAATCCTCGCAGAAGGTTTACCTGGACATTTTTGGTGATTCAAATGAGTTCTTGAGTCACTGTCTCTATTATACAATCTTGTACATTTCTGCGCTTGTTTTAAATTAGTATGTCGGTATCTCAAGCCTGTGGTTTTTGCTTTAACTTCAGATGTCGATTTCATCCCGACATCAAAGTAGTGGCCAGCAATGAAATTCAAACCGGTCATCATGGTCATATCCTTTATCTCACAGCGGATTGGTGTAATCAGCTAGCTTAGCATGTTCGCTGATTCGTTTGATTTAGCAGAAACTGATCTATTTATATCCAAAACGGCTGTGGTTAACTAACCATGCCAGTGTATCGATCCTAACAGATCGATCGATACACTGGCTCGCGAGGATGTGTATATATATGTATCCACGGACAGGTGTCATTTATCTCTGCATACTTATTGTTCTCTCAGTCGAACAGGTCTGTCCCTGGTCAAAGTTTGTGTCTCAAGTATCTAATTTTGGTGTAAAAGTTTACACGTTTTTGATTTAACTATGTACATGTATGCCCATTCCCATCTGTGATGAGCTAGGAAATCATCATTAGGAAAGGAGACTGTCACAGGAGACTCAATTGATTCTGCATTAAACAATCAACAAAGGGTTCTGTTAATAAATCCAGGGCATTATTTTTATGAACATAAATAGAATGATTGAATTTATGTACTTGTGGTAGCTAGAATTGGCTGGTTGTCTAGTCAGATAATTGAGAATACTACAAGTAGAGTGCAATTTTGCGATAAATTTCATTACTAGTACTCCATTGTTCCGTCTTTGTTACTTTTTTATCTTTTTTTTTTGGAACCTAATCTACCCTTTGTCACAATTGTAGGAGTTATCTCCTCCTCCCGTCTTACTTGATGGAAATGATGGAGCAATCAGAAGAATCATATCACACATCTGTCACCAATTTAGATAAAATGGTCAGGTGTATGGCTTCCAAAATGAGTGAAATCTCATTCGAGGGCTTGACTTGGCTTAAGAAATTGTACAGTAGTTGGTACTTCATAAAACCCCAGATAATACGGTGTAATTCTAATTGATGAGAACAACATGGTTGGTGTAAGATTCCAAATTTTATTTGCATTGAGAAACACAAAACACGAATTTCATTACAATGACTCCATTGCCACGACGTTGACCCACTGGGGATGTGGTCTGCCGGAGATGGCTCCATTCCCATCTCCTACCGACAACCACACCCCCGCCTGGGCCAATGACCCACCCGGGTAAGCCATATCGCCGGGGTGAGTGGGAGACAGGGGCCCAGTCCAGCCCCCTGCCCGACGCAGGCACACCCGAGCAGGGGTGACAAAGGAGTCCATGCATATTCTCAGGATGTGAAAATCACTGGACTAGAAGAAGCCTTACCTCAGCTCAGTATGTGGAATTGATATGTTCCCTATAGCAGCAACAGAATGCTGCACATTCATTTAGTATGTGAAAACTATTACTCACTTTTCATGGACAAAACTCACTCTTGCTCAATAAATTAATTATCATCCAAAAGGTGCTCCAAAAGTGAACATTTTTGTCAGACCAGATCTAGTTGAGAGAAACAATGCATATGCTCAGGATGTGAAAATCACTGGACTAGAAGAAGCCTTACCTCAGCTCAGTATGTGGAATTGATATGTTCCCTATAGCAACAACAGATTTAGTATGTGAAAACTATTACTCACTTTTCATGGACAAAACTCACTCTTGCTCAATAAATTAATTACCATCATATATGTATTGTGAACCTGATGAAGAGAAACCATGCATGTGCTCATAGGTGTTCCAAAAGTGAACATTTTTGTCAGACAGTTGACCAGATCTGGTCTAGACAAAATATAAAGGACCCCCTTCATGCCCTTATCGATGACCCAGCCTAAACAATACATAGCACTCAATAACTTGTCTGAAGATACAGATTTTTTTGTGTACACTATAGTTGAATGACCCAGACAAGTCTGGGTCATTCAACTATAGTGTACACAAAAAATCCTAACAGCGGATCGCATATGTGTGTCAGGTAACAGCTTCATACAAGAGCACTTGTTGAGCCAACAAATGACAATGGGCAGTGGGAGATTGAATAGAAAAACAAAATGGGTAAAAAGTCTTCTGCCCATTGAATTTCTCAATTAATACATTTTTCAGGTAACCATGGTAACCTGCCTCCGGCAAATCCTGCACTACTTTCAGTTTGGAATATCCTCCATGTCTGACGGATGTGAATTCCTCTGGACATGCTTGATTGTGAGAATTACAATACATACATGAATAAATAATGTATAAAATATTTCCAAATCAAATATTCATATCTAATATTATACTGTACATTGTAGCAGCGAATTGTAATATTTTTAGGACTGTATTTCAACAGTGTGAGTTTTGTCTTTATCGACTTCTATTGACAATGCCATTTTGTTTCTGTAATTATACTCATTAATTTACACTGTTTGAATAAAGCTATATTGCATATTCAACAGACCACCGGAAGTTGTTCAATACAATGGTTAGGGATGACCTTAAAGGACCCCACTTATTTTCATAATTTACGTCTTATAAATTGGATCCTTCATGTTGGTCAAGGCACTACACACCATTGTAATAAATGGTCTGCGCTATTCCCAATTGTAAATGTTGTCGCTTGTCACCCAGTTAATCAGTCCACCATCTAAGATGAGTTGGTTTCGGTAATTCCAGTATACCACTACATTCAGAACACTCCGGCGAATCTCGGGTAACCACTGACAGTTACAACACTCAAGAAACCTGTATCGCAGGTAACCCCTGTCAGTTAACACGCTTTAACTGGTAATCCTTTCCAACAGGAATTGACTTTAGCATGGGTGACGTCTGCCCCGAAGAAAGACGTCACAATAGATGGAACAACTCCAGTATTTCAACACAAATAATGATTTATTATATACATCAGTACTCTTCAGATGAAGAAGACAGCATACAGGTATATATATTGACGTGATGTTATATACACAGCAACGTAGCTACGGATCGACGATAAATCACACTCATTTACCCTAGTGGGTGATGTTGACGAGATGATAGAAGAATGGACCTCCTGCTACTCACTGATGTAACCTTATCAATAAATATCAGATGCTTGCAATATGCTTTTGGGTTGTTTCAATTACTCCAATGATATGGAGAATTATCCCATATACATGTAATGGGCTATTCCAATACAATTGAGAATATAAACACAGCAGATGTGGGGCGGGAGATAGCTGACTGCTCTGTAATCCACAACAATTATAATGCACTGGTATATCCAAATATTATACTATTGAATTCCACAGTAAATTCCCAGTATAGTTTTCCAGGTAATCCTTTAGGTTATTAGATAATACATACGTGACTGTAGCCAGCCAACTATCTGACTAACCCTCAGTGCTGTGCTGTTTATATAGACTCTGGCTGATTACCACGTGACAAGATCTGACCAATCAGATCAATGGAAATGATCCAATGTTGAAGGGGTATGCGAAATTTAAAACAGTGATAACTAATTATAACAGTGAAATTATCTTACCAACTTTTGTACATAGACATTGCATAGTATGAAGATTATAAACCATTTAATAATTGGATCGCAATGATTCTAGTTTTGTGTATATAGACTTTAGATTTTGCCATGCAAGCTAGTCCCGTCATCCTCTCTGAAATGATGACGCAACAGGTTTCGGAGACCAGTGTGCACGTCAAAATTATAGGAGCTGCCACGTAAAACCAGCCAGTACACATATTTTAAAAGTACATAAGGTCAATTGCAAGTACATGCCAAGAAGACATCCGGTAAGATTTCAACAACTTACGTTGGGAATTGTCTGTAATATGATGCGTTCACGGCGACAGTGAAAACATGTGCATTTAGGTTTCGACGACCATGTTCGTGAACAACAGTTTGTGAAGAAATAGTCCCTACAGAGAATGGTGATAACGAGAAAATAACCATGCACATTTACGTAATAAAGTCCAGGAATTCTCAAGAAGAACACCAGCATCATTAGCACGCATCAATCCATCGTATAATAGTAGATGGCACAGTTCTAACAAATGTTGGTCAGACTGACCCAGTTGACTTCGGTACGATAGAAAAACATGGCCGCCAAAGTGGCGAGCATGGACAACACGCTTTCGAAAGTTCACTGATGTTGGGTTATGAAATCATCCAACTCTGGATTACACTATCGGAAATACACAGTAACTGTCCGGGAAGATAAGTCCAGGTTCACAGGTAAGTTTCCCTTCCACAATCGATGGGTACACGCAAGGCATAGTTCATCACGTAACTTCTCCCCCCCCCCCAGTACACTCACACTTACGTAAACATGATATATGCAGGCCTCTCCCGGTATGGGACGCCTATAATAGATCCTGAGAACTTTCAGGATGAACACCATTAAATCCACAATTAAATATAGAAACACTCAAGTTGCAGACCCCTCCCTGTATGGGACGCCTGATAGTAATCGAATCCACTGAACACGGTGAATAAAACATTTTCACAGATTCCGGTAATGGGTCCATCCCTGAATGGCACATAAAACATCCAGAATCCACATTGATTAATCGGCACGATCATTATTATATACATACTAGGTTGGGTCAATAAAAAAATATTCTCCGGTATATTATACCCACCCCTCCTATGAATTGGAATTCTCCGAATTCCGCACGTAACCTGGAACCTCCAGCCTGAGTGGCACGCCAGCACAGTCAATAAGGTCAATAATATAGTCTGTGTCATGTAAACGTGCAGCGAACAAAGCTTCTGCATGCTCCAAGATGGTATCCACAGGTAGGCCAGTACAGTCGGACTTCCCCAATGCGACCTCCACCAAGACCTTGTAGCTGTTGTATCGGTTGTGGGAATGGAAGAGCGCGATCGGATGTTGAGGGGGTTTCACGACGGGTGTTCTGCCACCAGGGAGGGCCGGCATATTATATTTGTCAAGCCTGTACGACTTGTCTCCCCTCTTTACCCCGGTGGCAGCATCCAACTGTACTGCTGTATATTCCCAGGCATCCAATCGCTCAGCTGCACTCATCTGCTTCCACCCCCTGGGTGGCCACTTGACCTCGCCTGTAGCAGATGGAATGGTTATGACCTCGTCTTGATCCCAAGTGTGCCTCCCAGGGGGGATAGATGGCATGGCTCCTGCTCGCAGGATCCGGCTAGCTCTTTTGGGCTTCCCAGCGACCGGCCTTTTGAATATCGACTTGCTTGTGTCGCTGGAACCTGATGTAACTGCTGCTGCCGGATCCTGGATGACTGGTTCAGCTGTGTTGATGTTAGAGGGAGGCTGTGCCATGGGTGGGACTGGTGGTACTGTCCTTGCTATCAGATTTACAGGCTTAACAGGGCTGATGGGAGTTTTCCGGCTGGACTGACCCACGTCCGATGTTATTGGACTTGATACAGATGGCAGAGTGATGGCCAGATCAGCTGGCACATCACTGTCTGTGATGGCTGGGGTCGCTGCAGACAAATCCACCGGGATGTTAGGATCCACCCCCTGGTCCATGACAGCCAGGTTGAGGGGGCCTTGATCTGGGTTGGCCAGGCAGCTTAGGTCCAGGGGGTCCTCGATAATCACCAGCCTGTCTGGAGTGCTCACCGGTGTAATAGGCTCAGTGAGGAGCAGGTTCAGATGCGGACTCGGTGCTGGATCGCCGTTTAATTGACTGAATGTTGGGGTTACCCACTTCCACACTGCTACGATGCAAGCCCTGGTTATGCCTAGCACATCTGCTATCCGACCAATATGCCCCTCAGCCATAGCATCCAAACCCTCACCAGCAGGCTCCACCAAACTACTCTCTGTACTGAGGGTTCCCTTCCTTCGTTTCAGAGCTTCCAGGCTGCGGAGATCAGGGGAGTCAATAGTTGCCTGGAAGTGGTAGCCAGTGTCCCGGGAGAGGAGGACAGCCCTGATGTTGTTGGGTTCCATCGTTAAACTCGCTAACTCCATCTCCTCCGTTGATAAGACCTCAGGGTCTTCTGGTGGACAGGTAACAGTACAGGTGGGCTCGTTGTACAGATCTTCCAAAGGAGAGGCATGGCGTTGTGATGGTCCAGAGGCAGAGGAGTTCTTTGGTATCTTGGGGACTGGTTCCCCGACCTCTGGACCTATCTCCTTGGCTGGACGTTTCCCACCTGTCTGTTGCTGGGGATCCCGGGCAAGCTCCCAGCCATCTTCCCATTCCGTAAGAGTGCGTGATGGCCCTCTACACCGACGCATCCAATGGCGCACTGCCGATCTCGCATCCACGGACTGCGATGCCTGCCATTCGGGTAGTTTCCTGCCCTTCAACAAGTTGATATAGTCCGCCGGGGTTGTCGTAAACCAGAAGACGTTCTCGTCAGACAGCAAGTTCTTAGGTTTGTCCCGCAGCTGCCTCGAATGTGCCCTCTGTGTGTGGTGCCAGAGGTCACTCATACGCCGGAAGGTGGTCTCCGATGAGCAGTATGGGCACACGACATGTAACTTCTTGTGTGATGGTGATGATAGGTGAGCTTTCAACCCACTCCAATTGGTGAATAGTTCGGGACACAGCCAGCACTTGAAAGTTGACGACATTCTGAAAGCATAATCAGGAAATAATTAGAGCATGTTTCATAAACAGCACTTAATAGCAGCATCTCCTCTTCAGCTTAGCAGTTTAAGCTTCTTCACTATATACAGCATTATACCTCTATGAGTTAAGGCTACATCAGTGAGCATCAGTCGGTTTCGAGTTTATAAAGTGGTATTCATATCCATCCAGCTATAATGCATCAAATGAGACCACGGCAGCTCTGCGATATTTTCCCCCTACCCGTCTGCGGATACCCCAGAGTCCGTATTGCCTCCCGAGGCTGGTACCCCAACTAGGGATCTCACAGCTATACTGTGTCTTCCCACTAGAAGGTAGGATCCAGGGTTGATCAGTCCCTCCCTAGCTTCTTTACAACTACCGTCGACGGAATTTCCAACAGGGTTGTTGCACCAACAACCAATTTATTTGGCACCCTACCGCAGGTATAGTCCGGAAAAATCAGCATCATCATGACCTCCACTGCCACCCTAACATAAACTCTATGACCATGTTCCTGGTAACCTGCCTATCATCACGATGCTCCTACATTCGTTGCTGGCTTGCCACCTTTCTGCCAGTGTCACCTCTGGTGTGCTCTTTAGACTTTACAGAATACCACTTGGGTGGATGGGGGCCTCTATACGCCATCAGCCTGTCTATATGGAAAGCCTTCGGTTCCTTCCTTGCTGACTGCTTGACCAGGTAAGTAATGTCGTCTATCTTCTTCGAGATTACAAAGGGCCCTTTCCATTTAGGTGTTAACTTGGAGCAAACACCTGGTTTTCGAGCTGGGTTGTACAACCAGACTGTCTGTCCTTCTTGGAGAGAGTGTATCCTAGCCCGAGCATCATACTGCTTCTTTTGATAAGTGGCGCTCTTGTGTAAGTGTTTCCTAGCCATCTCATGAATTTCTGCAAGCCTATCTTGCAGATTTGTCACATAATTGTCCACGTCAATGAAATCCTCGCATTTACCATCAGCTGACGGCCTAGGTATCACAGCTTGCATTGGCATGGTATTCTCCCGCCCCAAAACCATAAGATTTGGTGTCTGCTTTGTGCTTGACTGCATAGAGGCCCGATATGCCATCATAACTTGTGGCAAATAAATGTCCCATGTTCGCTGCCTCTTGGCACAATACATCGTCAACATTGTAGCTAGCGTTTTGTTGAACCTCTCGACATTCCCATTCGCCTGTGGTCTCATACTAGTTGTCCGGGTTTTATCAATCTGAAGTAGTTTGCACATTTCCCGGAAGACCTGTGATTCGAAATTTGTCCCTTGGTCTGAATGCAGCTGCAGCGGAGTTCCAAATCGACAAACAAACTCATCCACCAAGGCTGTGGCTACTGTAATCGCCTCCTGATTGGGCAGGGGTACTGCCTCTGTCCACTTGGTAAAACAATCACAGATGACCAAGATATATCGGTTCCCCTTCTCAGTTACTGGTAATGGCCCGAGTATATCAACCGCTACCCTTTCCATGGATTCTCCCACCAGATAAACTTTCATTTGAGCTTTATTTTGTCCCTTGGGCGTTTTCCTCGCTGTACATGAATCACATCGTCGACAATACGCAGCGACGTCATCCTTCATGCCTGCCCAGTAAAACGACTGTTTAATCCTCTCAAGGGTCTTCTCTGATCCCAGATGGCCAGCTGAAGGTATGTCATGATAAAACTTGAGGACGTCGATCTGCAGCTCCTTAGGAACAATAAGCTGTCTGGAAAATTTGCCATCTTGAAACCACTCGCGATAAAGCACACCATCCTCTAGCCGCAGCCTATCCCATTGGCGCCAGAGGGTTTTCAGTCCAGATGATAAATGTGATATCTCTTCCCACTGTGGTCTATCCATTCCATCGGCCATGGCGACCTTGATAGGACCAATGTTCTTGTCTCGCAATTGCTGTAACCTGAGGTCATCGATACTCCATCCATCTAGTACGGCATGATTTGTAGTGTTATCTACGATTTGCTTTGATTGTTTGCTTCTGGTGGTGACTCTGAAAGCACTAGCTTCACAGGCTCCCTCTTCGCTAGATTGCCTGGAACTCGATTGTCCCTTACGAAGACCACTTGTTTCGATGTTGTTTTGCTGCTGGTGGCTACATGCCTTGCACGGATGCCTTGATAGTGCGTCGGCATTTGCGTGACTACGT
Organism: Hanleya hanleyi; assembly: GCA_036873755.1. Taxonomy (NCBI): domain Eukaryota; kingdom Metazoa; phylum Mollusca; class Polyplacophora; order Lepidopleurida; family Hanleyidae; genus Hanleya; species Hanleya hanleyi. The sequence goes on along the minus strand of JAVTVY010052098.1, from coordinate 2,299 downwards.
CCGGCTCTATGGATGACCTCTAAGTCATATGTTCCAAGTTCCTGTAACCAACGAGCAGTCTGACCTGTGGGGTTCTTTAAACTCCTCATCCAGCTTACCGCGGCATTATCCGTGCGCAGGGTGACCTTCTGGCCATACAGGTAGGAATGGAAATGTCTCAATGCCAGAACAACGGCAAGTAATTCCTTCCTTGTTGTACAATATGAGTGTTCGTGCTTATTGAGCGACTTGCTCATATAGGCGATGACGGTCTCCATTCCATTTTGAATTTGCGAGAGAACTGCCCCTACTGCCTTATCACTAGCGTCTGTATCTAGGGTAAACTGTAATCCAGGAAGAGGGTATCCAAGGATGGGGGACGAGGATAGTATTTTCTTCAGTTCCTCGAAAGCTGCTTGGCACTCACAAGTCCACAGGAATTTCACTCCTTTTTCCACTAGTTTGTGCAATGGTCTCGTGATAGCTGCGAACCCCTTTACATAACGCCGGTAGTAAGAGCACAAACCAACAAAACTACGAACTTCTCGAACATTTTGTGGAGGGAGCCAGTCTTGTATGGCTGCAACCTTTTCGGGATCAGTGCGCACTCCGCCTTCCTCGACGATGTGTCCCAGAAACTTAACTTCCTTTTGAAAGAACACACATTTAGCAGGTTTCAACTTCAGGTTGGCTTCCCAGAGTCTCTGAAAGACATGTTCCAATCGCTCCAAGCACTGTCTTACTGTGGATCCTGGCACAATTATGTCGTCTATATATAGCAAACATTCCTCCCACTGGAGACCTCTTAAAACATCTTCCATTAGCTGTTCGAAGGTGGACGGCGCATTGACGAGTCCAAACGGCATAACGGTGAACTGATATAAACCAAAACTTGTGGCAAAGGCTGTTTTTCCTTTGTCTTCTTCAGCCATTGCGATTTGCCAAAATCCAGAGTTCAGATCCATGCAGTTAAACCAGCGGGCACCCGCCAGCGCATCCAAACACTCATCTACCCGGGGGATTGGGTAGGCATTTTTCACAGTCAAATCGTTCAGCTTTCTGTAATCTAAACAGAATCTGGTGGACCCATCCTTCTTCTTGCATAGCACTATCGGTGATGCCCATGCACTGTTTGATGGCTCGATCACCCCCATTTCTAACATCCTATTTATCTCATCCCGCTCAATCTCTCTCTTTCCTATGGGCTGGCGTCGAGGGTGTTGTTTTATTGGTACTGCAGATCCTGTGTTAATACGGTGGGTTGTTCTGCTCGTCTTTCCAAGATCACAGGGACCTTTGGCGAAAACTTCTTGGAATCTGACAAACAGTTCTGCCAGAGACTCGCTCTCATCCTGCGTTAGATGAACTTTACTCCGGTTCCACAGATCCTCAAGATGTTCAGGCAGTTCAAAGGATTTCAGCCCACCACTCTCGCTGGCGCATACTGTTGATCGTGCAGTTGCTTCTTCATTCTCGTAATATGACTCACATGTTCCCAGTCTTGTAGAAGGCTGCACTGTAACCTCCACATTGTTATGATTGGCTATCTTCACAACCAGTTCGCCTTGTGTAACATCAATTACTCCATTCACCAGTCGAATCATCTTGTCCCTGAACAGGGCAGTACTTGGTTCAATTAATCCATAAGATGATAAATATTCCTTCATTGGTATTTCCACTGGAATCCATGTCACTGTGTTTGGGGGTAACCGTACAGTTTCCTTGATTCGTACCTGGCATACCATCTCTGCCTCGCCCCCAATGCGACACTGAATTTCACCCTCATCTGTGTGGAGCCTAAGTGTCTGGTAGTCAATCTTATGTACATTACTCAACAGAAAATCTTGCCCTACTATCCCTTGAGTGGTAATATCGCACACTATCATCGGCTGTCTGTACCACATATCACCGAGCAATACCTCAAAATCAGCAGACCCAAGGACACATAATCTGTCTCCATTAACTCCTTGCATAGTGTGAAGCCAAGGCTGCAGGTAAGGTTTATCTTCTGAATATATTTCCTCATACACGCTTCTGGACAGTAAGGTCCTAGTGGAGCCACTATCCACTAAAAAGTCAATCGTATGTTTGTTCCCTTTTAATATCCCAGTCGTAAATAGCCCATTATCCCATTTTTCCGTTTTCTGCAACAGCTGACCAGTGCGAACAGTCCCCCTCTCGCTAGTGGGGCTGGTTGCAGAAATCAAGTTGGTTTGCACTGGCCTGTCTGAACCCGTCAACTCATGGCCTACTGAGGTGACGGTCTGCCATTTCCCTGCTGCCGTGGTGCCCGTTGTTCATCCTGCATCTCGCGCTGGCA
>JAVTVY010052097.1:0-26222 GCA_036873755.1 Hanleya hanleyi | reverse complement strand
CCCCAAATGATATGTTTTGCTACTACTGCCCAACTGCACATGCGTAGCACGATGCAACTACCAACAAAACACCATACCATTCGTCGACTACATGCCGAGAGCTACAAGATGACACCCCATACGGTCCATTTGGACCACGGATGGTCCATCTCTACCCCAAACACCTTCCTTCACACCCCAAAATGTCCACTTTGGCTATTACTCCTAATGATGACGTCACCAATGGCATCACAGATGAAGTGGACATCTTTCAAGACGCGGTCTACACCCCGAGAGCTAAAAGAGGACACCTCACACGACGCACTCGGACCAAGGATGGTCCCTCAAGCGCTCAAATATACCCTGCGTACCTCCAGAATGACCACTTTACTTACTATACCCCAACTGCGCATGCGCAGATTGGCGCGACTAGCAATAAAAACACGCCAGTCTGACTCTATCCCACGAAAGCTTCACCAGGATACCACAACCGGGCCATTTGGCCCAAAGATTGGTCCCTTGATTGTCCAAACATGTCATTGCCCAGGCCCAAATTGACATCTTTCGTTACTACTGCCCAACTGCGCATGCGTAGCACGATGCGACCACCAAGTGTGTAGATGCGTCTACATACAGAGAACTACAAGATGACACCCCACACGATCCATTCGGACCAAGGATGGTCCCTGTCTACCCCGGGAACGACGGGAAAAACCCACTGGGAAACCCGGATGTTGACAAGGTCCCGGATGTAAAATCCACTGCCCACACATACACACACACACACGCGCGCGCGCAATGCGGCTCAGTCGTACACCAGTACATCTCGGTCCTCGACTTGGGGGTAGTTGAACTGAGTGTTGTAAAAATAGATCAACAGCTAGCTTGCTATAAAAGGGAAGCGGCCTGACACTTTCAGCAACCATTCGTTCAACCACTTACGACACGATGTTCACGTGTACCACTTGCTCCAAGTCCTTTACACGTTTGCACGACTTACAACGCCATGAGTCTACCATCCAAGACGCTGCTGCCCAGTACACCTGCGAGACCTGTGGGGATACATTTAATCGCCTGGATAATTTACACCGCCATGAACGGTGTCTCCGTGAGACATCCAGGCATCAATGTGGGGAATGTGGACAGCGCTTCAGACTACACAGCCAGTTGAGATCTCATCAACGTGTAATCCATGGACATGCACGCTTGAGGGTTGAGGAACCCGTGATGTTTGACCCCATCCATGAGTCTACTTTTCAAGGTGCTGTTGGCGAGTATACATGTTCGATCTGCAGGAAGTCATTTAATCGTAAGGATAATTTACGGCGACATCAACGGTCGGTCCATAAGGCACCCAGCCATGAATGCCAGCATTGCAGTCGAGTCTCCAGACTCCAGTCAGTTGATCCCCATCAATCCGAAAGACGTCCACAGTTTGTGTTCCATCCTTCAACATGACCTATACTTATTCTGACGGTCGGCTTCTGATTGGACAAGAGCAGTCTGAGATCAGCATAATGAACATCTGAATACACGGACAATAGCATAAGTGAATTGTAAACACACCCATAGCGGTTCCCCCAGCGTGGATGTGCTGTGATGGAGGGGATAATAAAAGGATTGACCTGTAATCTTTGTTGTTGTTGTTGTTGTTGCTCTCTTTTTGGACTAATCAATCAGAATAGTACTTATCACGGACTACACACGTAGAGCTACGTGTAGGCGCGCATGTGTAACATGGTCTATAAAACACGTCCCTCTGGACCCCACAACCATTCCTACTGTTGCAGAGCCATGACGGAGACTCATCCTTATGCGACTCGCATTTTACAGCATGCGACCGTGGTTAATTCACTCACGGGTTACCGGGCAGTGGTTCGGTCCATGTTTGGAGATGGCGACGACCGAGGGGCGACGCCAGATCCTGAAAGAGTTCACAGAAGTGGTCCTCGACAGAGTGCACTCGATAGAGAGGTGTGCTATCATCCACGGCTACTGGACTATGACAGCCATCCTTGATGCTCGGGCTATGGACCACAAGCGCTCACGCCGGAACCAGCGACGGCTCGTGGGTCTCACAATGATCTTTGCCCTATTGACCCTGACGTTGTGGCAATGACAGTTCCGTCTTACAGCATCAGAAAAGAACGGCTACATACCTTCCGAAAGAGAATCTGGGCCTGATAGAAGTCCGGGATGGTGGAACATTCGTGAACATCCGGGCATTTTTACATCCGGGGACTTTTACATCCGTGTACATCCGGGTTCTTGTACATCCGGGGACTGTGGAACATCCGGGACTGTAGAACATCCGGGTACTCCTACGTTGGCCTATAAGAGCCAGAATGTTTACGGCGTTCATCGGCGAAAAAAGAAAAGGCAGAACACCTCGCCGAATCTTTCGCTTCGAACAGTAGCGATAGGAACCTGAAACCAGAATTCAGAAAAATTAAGGAAGAGACAACGATAGAAAACGATTTGGACGATCATTTAGAAAACTATCTCAATGCAGACTTCAACATTAATGAATACCGCAAAGCTATACACTGTAAAAAAGAGAGCTCACCTGGTGAAGACAAACTAGGATACACGATCCTTAAACACCTACCTAATAAAACACAGAAGCTAATTTTGAAACTAATTAATGTCAGCTGGCAGACCAAACAACTTCCAAGTAAATGGAAAACATCCATCGTTATCCCAATCCCAAAACCAGGTAAAGATCCATCCGACAGCAACTCTTACCGCCCAATTTCTCTCACTTCAAATCTATGCAAAATAATGGAAACCATGGTAAAGAATAGACTGGAATTTCATATGGAAAACAACAACTTATTAAACAAAACTCAAAGCGGCTTTCGTAAGAACAGAAGTACGTTAGACCATATAGCCAGATTACAACACTCAATAAAAAAGGGGAATGCCAAACATCAGTACACACTAGGTATCTTCCTAGACATAGAAAAAGCATTTGACCTTGTATGGCAGGACGGCATAATTATTCAATTAAGCAAACTTGGAATTAAGGGAAGAACGCAACACTGGATAAAAAACTTCCTAAACAATAGAAAGTTTAAAGTTCGCATAGGAAACACCCTATCCACCGACCATGAATTAGACAACGGTACCCCTCAGGGAAGCGTCATAAGCCCCACCCTTTTTAACATCCTCATCAATGGCCTAGCCAATGAAATTGACACGAAACATCCAGAAGTAGAACAGTCTCTATTTGCTGACGATTCTGCCCTCTGGAAAACCGCACGTTCCATAAAAAAATTGACAGGTATAATGCAAAATACACTAGATACAATTAGCGGCTGGGCGGATAAATGGGGCTTCAAATTTTCCACCCTAAAAACAACGGGCATTATATTTTCAAACAATAAACACATTGACGTTAAACTAACACTAGGATGTCAGAAAATTGAATTCAGAAATAGTGTTAAATACCTAGGTTTGATCTTTGACAGAAAACTCACATGGAAAGACCACATCGACCAACTAGTCCTCCGGCGCAATAAAGACCTGAACCTCATGAGGTGTGTGTCTGGGACAAACTGGGGAGCGAGTAAATATAGTCTGATAAAATTATACCAAACCTTAATCAGGTCAAAAATAGATTACGGGTCCATCGCCTACCAATCAGCATGTAAGACACAACTAATACGAAGCTGCGCATCAGAAAACCCCTCGGCTCTGGGCGCCAGCCATTCATAATGTATTCAATTTGAAGCAAGACTTCAGGAACACCAAGCAGTCAAGTGACAAATATACAGATTATGCCAAATTTTGCTATTAGAAATGGCCTCGAAAGTTTCCGTCCAATCAGAGAAACCAGTATTCATTACATAAGTCTGTTGATGCAAATTTTACATCGAGCATTTGAAAATTATCAGAGATAGAGATCAATAATGATTTCACATAAATTAAAGATGGCCGCCCATCCTTCCCACCACTCAGAGAAACTGATGTGGTTATTCATTGCAAGTCTCTTGATATATGGATGCTGTATACCAAGTTTCATATAGAACACTGAAATGGTATCAAAGATATACATCATTAAAGATTTTGCATAAATTAAAGATGGCCACCAAGGTTTCCGCCCAATCAGAAAAACCAAAACTGTCTATTGATACATCGATGATGTATACAAAATTTTACATCGAGCACTTGAACGGTATCAGAGATATAGATCATTAATGATTTTGCATAAATTAAAGATGGCCGCCCATCCTTCCCGCCACTCAGAGGAACTGATGTGGTTATTCATTGCAAGTCTCTTGATACATCGATGCTGGATACCAAGTTTCATATAGAACACTGAAATGGTATCAAAGATATACATCATTAAAGATTTTGCATAAATTAAAGATGGCCACCAAGGTTTCCGCCCAATCAGAAACGCCAGAACTGTCATTTATCGTAAGTCTATTGATGCATCGATGATATATACCAAATTTTACATCGAGCACTCGAACAGTATCAGAGATAGAGATCATTAATGAATTCGCATACATTAAAGATGGCCGCCCATCCTTCCCGCCACTCAGAGGAACTGGTGTGGTTATACATTGCAGGTCTCTTGATACGTCGATGCTGTATACCAAGTTTCGTATAGAACACTTGAATGGTATCAGAGATATATATCATTAAAGATTTTGCATAAATTAAAGATGGCCACCAAGGTTTTCACCGAATTAGGGAAACTGGTTTGGTCATTCCTTTGAAGTTTCTTGATGCATCGATGATCTATACCAAGTTTCACACTGAACAGAGAAATGGTACCTAAGATACACAAGATTAATGATTTCGCATAAATTAAATATGGCCGCCAAAGTTTCCAACCAATCAGGTCCAGATTCAATAGGGTTCTGGGTCATGAGCATATGGATGTGCAGTGCAAGTTTGGTGTGCCTAGGGTACGTCGTTCTAAAGATATCTTGGTAACAAGAAACCTGTGACGGTTTCGCATAAATTAAAGATGGCCGCCAAAGTTTCAAACCAATCAGGTCCAGATTCAATAGGGTTCTGGGTCAAGAGCATACGGATGTGTACTGCAAGTTTGGTGTGCCTAGGGTAAGTCGTTCTAAAGATATCTTGGTAACGAGAAAGGTGTGACGGACAGACGTACGGACGGACAGACGGACGGACGGACGGACGGACGGACGTACATGACGACGACAATACCCTTCGGCCAAATTTTGGCCGAGGGGTAAAAAGAATAGACAGCATCCAATATTCTGCTCTAAAAATAGCTACTGGAGCCTTCAAAGGAACCGCCTTAGGTAGTCTTCAAATAGAAACCAATGAGAAACCTCTTCGTTTAAGACGAGAGGAACTGTCCCTGAAATATGCAGGAAAAACTAGAGCTAAGGGCGATAATCACCCATGCCACAAAATGTTTGAAGATAAAAGTGAATATGAATATTTAAAGAAAAACTGGGAAAAAGACTCCGCCCCCCTCGGCTATACCGTAAATAACCTATTCCAAGAACACGAAATACCAATCGCACACATCTGCGACACAGACAAAATCACTAGGCTACCCTGGGAATTAGAGTCGCCCCACGTGGACACAAGTATACACGACTACCTCACAAAGAAGGACAACCCAGACTTTATTAGAGCCACCACCCTTGAATATATCAACCAAAACTGGAAAAATTACTTAAAAATCTATACAGACGGATCGAAATACTCAAGTAATAACACAGGATCAGCTTTTGTTATACCTGAGCTCAACATACAAAATGGTTTCAAACTTTCAGACAATATGTCTGTATACACTAGTGAACTGATTGCTATAATTAAGGCTCTCGAATGGATCATCGAGCACAAACCAATCCGTGCTGTGATACTCAGCGATTCCCTTAGTGGACTCACATCCATTGAAAATTCTATATCTGACAGTAGACCTGATCTCATACACAAAATAGAATATATCTGTGCACTAATACACAACGAGGGTATAGACGCCATTTTAGCTTGGGTCCCCGCGCATGTCAACATCAGAGGTAATGAAGCAGCCGACCAAACTGCCAAAGACAGTCTTGCAAAAACCACACACGATGTGCCAATAGGATTAGGATATAAGGAACTCAACACTATCATTAGACGCAAAATAGATAGCAAGTGGCAAAAGGAATGGAACGAAGAAGAACGTGGACGATGGTTACATAAGATTCTTGATGGAGAGAAAAGACAAGTCCAAGGATTCCAGTTAGACAATAAGCGTGATGACCGCATCATCACAAGATTAAGACTAGGCAAAACCGGACTTAAATCACATCTGTCCATGCTTCTGAAAAACACCTCACCACTCTGTACCGCATGCAACAATGTAGAAGAAACAATAGAACATGTCCTACTTGAATGCCCTAAACACTACCCACAACGCGAGACACTTAGAAACGAATTAAAAAAATTCAACACTCCCTTAACATTACCATCGATATTAAACCCTAAGCCCCCCATTAGAAAACAGGTCTTCAAATCCTTAATAGATTTTATCAAAACTGCTGGCTATTATTCCAGTATATAACACTACCCCCGTGCATGCGCACCACTAACTAACAATGTCAGCATTGGCCAAAATTTCTCTTTTGGAATAAAATTTAGGCAATGTGGGCACCGGAGATACCATGTTCCGTGTGGGCCGGTTGCCACATTAGTCTCAAAAATCGGAGGCCAAGACCAATCAACATCCCTGCGACAATATTGGCCAAAAATCTCTCTTTCGCAATAAAATAGGCAATGTGGGCACCGGAGATACCATGTTCCGTGTGGGCCGGTTGCCACATTAGTCTCAAAAATCGGAGGCCAAGACCAATCAACATCCCTGCGACAATATTGGCCAAAAATCTATCTTTCGCAATAAAATAGGCAATGTGGGCACCGGAGATACCATGTTCCGTGTGGGCCGGTAACCACATTCGTCTCTAAAACCTAAAGGCCGCTACCAATTCAACAACCAAGGACATAAATCATTAGCACACGTCCAAGAAACAACCACGCACACAGATAATGTCACTCACAAAAATGAATACTACACACTGTTTCATCTTATACTTTCAGAAATGGAGATGAACACGATGAAGGTCATCATCGTCGGTCCATAAGAACGTCCAGAACCAGAATACTCGACCCTATACCACGCCAGACACGCTACCCCATAGATATCACCGAACTAGCGCCTCAACACAGCACAGCACAGCACACTGAAGACCACAGACGAACAAGACCAGACATCAAACAGAACACTAATGACGACAAAAATTATTAAACAGCACCTCACGGCACACCGAAGACCAAAGACGGGCTGGACAAGACTAAAAACAGAAGACGGATGACGATCACAAGAATACCAACATCGCCGCACAACAAGAAACCTCCAGAACCAGAACATCACATCCTAAACCTCACCGACACGCTACCCCATAGATGACACCGAACTGACGCCTTAACACAGAATATGATCCTTTGACTTTCACGCAATATAGGACGTAGACCTGCCGTCCTGTGCCCCAATACACATACACATACACGCGATTACAGTGAACTCATATTTACCAGTATAACTTAACCAAAAACCAAAAAGAGACTTACGAACTTGTACATATAGCGATTCTTATTTACTTCTATTTATATCTCCTACTAATCTCTCATTGTTATTTATTTATTTATTTATTTATATATTTAGCGCTGGAAAAGATATTCAATAAACAAAGTAATGTACCGCGAAATTCAAATAAAACATTGAGTTGATGGGCCGCGAAATCCGAATGGGAAGCGGCCCTTAAACTACAATTTCAATCAAGCGTTCATCATTTTCAGATCCACTGCCGATATGTTCTCTTGCACAACTTGCTCGAAGCGCTTTCATCGCCTGGGCAGTTTACGTTGTCACACACGTGCACGCCACGAAGTACCCACGCAAACATGTGCAGATTGTGATATAGTCTTTAAGCATCCCAGTCAATTGAGACGTCACCAAAATGTCATACACGGATCACGCTCGCTACTCTCGAGACCGGATATTTCAGTTTCTATCGGAATGCATCTGAGAATGGAAGAACCCCTGGAGGTCGATCCGCCGCCGCGAATTCAAGAGCCAATGGAAATAGATCTCAAGTGTTGAATGGGAGAATTAAGAGCTCCGAGCTTCAGTATCATGGATTGCCCGAAGACCCGAAGGTTACACTGAACGAAGATTAAACTTTCTGAAATGGTGGCTTCTGATTGGGTCACCTCCCCTCTTCTCTTCTTCCCCTCTAACTATAAATACGGAAACACGCATGTTAGATGTACATTCTCACAACCTGTACCAGCCCAGATCAAATGGAGAAGCCAGCCAATTCCAAGGCAGACGAGCAATCGTTGAAGATTGACGAAAAGGTGCCGGTTCCCGCTCGACTCCCCAAAAGATACCCACCCATAACTATGGAAATGATAGATGATTTCTTCAGTGTGGTTTACAGTTCAACCAGGGGAGAGCCCGGGGATCTCCGCTACCATCGCCAGCGATGCCTGACCTGCCTTGAATGTGTACCCTTGGCCGGATGTGATCTTTGCACGAGGAGAGAGTAGATTTTCCAGTGGGCGAAGTGAGAGCTTGCCACCAAAGGCCGTTTTTTCCTTGTATGGAAAAATATGGCCGCAATTATCTCGAAAGAGGTCACACCGAGCAAAGATGAAACTTTCTGAAATGGCGACTTCTGATTGGACAGCCGAGAATACATCTAACGGGCAAGAACGAATATGACAGATGCAAATGGCGGTATCTGATTGGACAAGAGGCTACTTGTATTGTAAACTCGCCCAGTGACGACCAAATGCCACAAAAAACAAGCGGGTGAAATCTAAAGCCCAAGGGAGATGGCACATAAGCGTTCAATGGAAAAAAACTTTAATCATGATAATGGTTATGGAGGTTTTGACGTTAAGTCAGATAAATGAGATTGTTCATTTAAATGGCAATTTGGTTCATACCGAAAGGGAATTATCTTGTCGGCAATCCTATATTTATGCTTGGCAACCTAGAATAGAACAGTTTTTAAATATTTCTCCAAGCGAATTGGTAAATGTTCATTTCACGAAAACTTTTTTTTTCAGACGCAAAACACTTACCTTTATAGTTATGCCAGCTACACCAAAACCTTTTCAGCACATTGACTATCCTTCATGACCATTGCAATAGAATTTCAAAGAAATCGGACAAGCCGTTCAGAAGAAATCGTCAGAGGAAGGTTTACCTATGCTCTGACTACAACGCCACCTAGTGGTGAGCAGTGGGTATCGAAACACAACCAGACAAATGTCCCAGGCCTAAGGAGATAGCACACAAAATCCGACCTAAAAATATTTAACGGTCTCGGAGATATTCACGTTTAAAGTCGCGGCGGCGGCGGATCCGGCGGAGCCGTTTCTCATGAAAACATAAGAGCATCCACTTTGTGGAAATGCTCTAATGCAGACAGTGATGACGGTTCTGAGAGTGATGATGATAGAACAGCGAAAGTTAAATTCGGGGGTCTCATCAGGGTGAATTAAAACTAAAACCGGAGGCATACGATGGCAGATCGGATTGGGAAGAATATTTCTCGCACTTTCAGGATCGTGCAGAGCTGGGCGCATGGTCGAATAATGATAAAGCATTAGCTCTGTCTGCTAGCTTGAAGGGTATGGCCAGAACATTTTACATGGGACTAACGGTGGTGGAAAGGCGCACATTTAAGCTGCTGGCTAGGAAACTGGAACAGAGGTTTGGTAGTTCGAGGCAGCAGACATGTTCGTTGTCCAAGCTGAAGGGTGGGTACCACCAGACATCTGAATCGATTGCCGCATATGGGGACGATCTTGGGCAAATGGCCCAGAAAGCCAAGCCTACCCCACCTCAGGCTCATGAAGCTTTGGCCCTCAATCAACTCTACAAATCAATCACCCTGGAAATGAAGTTTCGGTGTAATGATAAAGAGTGTAGAACAGTTATGGAGGTAGCAGAGGTGATTGAGAGGTTTGAGGCGATCTTGGAGGGCAAAGATAGGAGGAAGGTTACTGTACGGGCAGTAGACTCAGACTCTGAAGCGACTGAAACTGCCATAACGGATACGTTATGTGTGGATGTTGTAGAGTTTACACTCAAGCAAATCTTGGAGCGTTTGGGATTACAAGCGTCTAGTCCGTCATTCATAATCCAGCCGTCGTCCATTAGAGAATATCCGCGTCCATAATCCAAAGACCTATTCCATTTCCATATAACAGGTCAAGGAAGAATAACAGGGCTCCCGGCCGGTGTTTCATTTGTAATTCGGCTAATCATTACATGCGGTCGTGTCCGCAAAATCGGAGAAATGTGTCAATAGGACAAGCACGACAGGGAAATGGGACTCTGTCTCCTATGTATACCGAAACTGACAAACATAGTGAGGACCCTACACGGGGTACCATACTATTAGGTCATGTACCAGGCGAAATTAACAGATGGGATGATGGATTATTTACTTCCGGTCACATTGATGGGGACTAAATTCTGTCGAGTTTCTCATTGATATTGGATCTACGATAACTTGTCAAAAGAGTTATAGGATGTCATCGATGATACAAAGCGACCTGTGTTACACCCTATCGTGGCAAATATCCAGGCTGCAAATGGCCCTGTCCATGGAAGTGCAGTGATTAGTTTGCGATTTGGAAATGTAAACTTCAGCCTGCGCATTGTCGTCTGTGATATCAATGTTGGCGGAATACTGGGACAGGACTTCTTACTAGGACATTGAAAAGCCATTGATTACAAGTGCCTTAAACTGAGAAATTAAGATGAGATACCTTGCTGGATAGGGGGAAAAGCACATATGACGTGCCATGTCCAGCTAACCCAAAAGTGTACAATTCCACAATGGTCTTCGATGTGGGTCCCAGTGTGTATATCTGAAGTCAATCACCTGGCAAATGTGGGATACCATTGAGTCATTGCTTGGACAATCGAATGACAAAGACGTGCAGGTGATACATGGGATCATTGATACAGGTGGCGGAAATCATGCAGTACAGGGGGTCAATTTATAGGGACGTCATATTGCATCCTCAGACCAGGATAGCAACATGTAGGTCATGCTATGAGGTGCCAAACCAAGCCTGCTTCAGGGACCCTGCCAGAGCATTTAATTGATCGGTTTGACAGAAGCGCAATGATTCTACAGGAGAATGAAAATGAAGCATTTTCGTCCTTACTTAGGAAATATAACATGGTATTTTCCAAATCTACCAGTGACCTTGGGAGAACAGATCATGTAGAACATCAGATGAACACTGGAGATGCTGCACCAATTAGACTGCCACCGAGGAGATTACCGATTGGCAAAAGAGAAATCATTAAGGATGAACTCAAAAAGATGTTGGAGAGGGGTATCATACAGCCATCTACCAGTCTATGGGCGGCCCCAGTAGTTCTTTGTACAAAGAAAGATGGCAGCCCAAGGGTATGTTTAGACTAAAGACGCTTCAATAATGTTACTGTCAAGGACGCATATCCCCTCCCACGCATCGATGATTGCTTAGACTCACTTTCTGGTGCCAAGTGGTTTAGCTGTATGGACTTGAATTCTGGAGTTTGGCAAATCGCTGTCGCCAACAAAAAAACCTCATTCACCACCAGTCAAGGTCTATATCAGTTCTCAGTTATGCCATTTAGCTTGGCAAATGCCCCGTCCACTTTTGAGCGCCTCATCGAGGATGTTTTAAGAGGTCACCAATGGGAAGAATGTCTTGTATACATTGCTGACATCATAGTTTCTGGGAAATCAGTGGAGGAATCACTGCAACGGCCGGAACATGTTTTTGAGAGACTGGTAGAAGCTTGGTTGAAACTCATACCTTCAAAGTGTGTTTTCTTCCAAAAGAGTGTAAATATTCTGGACATGTTGTTTCTGAGGATGGCATTCAAATGGATCCCGGCAAAATCTCAATCATACAGGACTGGCCTGAATCCCAAAACCTGAAAAAGGTACGGAGCTTCGTCGGTTTATGCTCTTACTATCGCCGATTCATAAAGGGGTTTACAGGAGACTATCAGCGGGCTCCTCGGCTTTCTCGGTTTTTTCATATCCATGTATATTCTTCTCACATCACATCGTATTTCCTGCTCTCAAGGTAATGATAATTTTGACCATGGTAATGAGTTAGCTAGAATTAGCCGAGTGGTCTAAGGCGCCAGATATCAAGATCCTTTCAGAGCACATGTGGATGTATAGGCTCATCCCACTCCTCATACAGATCATTTTACTTCACAATACCACTGTACATGCTAAAATGATAATAAAAAAAACAAGATTTAAATACACAAGACATTGTGTTGGGTGACATCTCATCTCTTATTTTATTCAGTGGACAAGAGCCATACAAAACTCTGTGCTCGGTACCCTAATGGGAGAGATAACTCTGCCAGAATAGTCAGATCTATATTGCCCTACCAACACTGCATCTATGGCACCTGCATAGGCATGGGAGTCTCTTGGGTGAAACCCAGATAATTCTCACCCCTCTCATTCTCAGTAAAGTGTTCCACTTTCAGTTGCGCATGTGCACACTTAATCCCCCACCAACCATATACCCTATGGCACATGCCAGATTCCAGGTGTCTCATTGGGGGTCTCTCACCCCTCCTGTTCTCTGTTGAAAATGCCACTTGCCATTGTGCTTGCACACTTCAAACACCTTATCCTCCATATGTCAGATCTATATTGCCCTACCAACACTGCATCTATGGCACCTGCATAGGCATGGGAGTCTCTTGGGTGAAACCCAGATAATTCTCACCCCTCTCATTCTCAGTAAAGTGTTCCACTTTCAGTTGCGCATGTGCACACTTAATCCCCCACCAACCATATACCCTATGGCACATGCCAGATTCCAGGTGTCTCATTGGGGGTCTCTCACCCCTCCTGTTCTCTGTTGAAAATGCCACTTGCCATTGTGCTTGCACACTTCAAACACCTTATCCTCCATACACTGGGGTCCAGGATTCCCATTGGGTAAAGCCCTCATGTTTCTCACCCCTCTTGTTCTCAGTAGAGCATGCACTTCTGGTTGCACATGCGCCCCCAAATTCCCTTCCCACCATACCATATGGCACATGCCAGGGAGTCTCATTGAGTGAATCCCTCATGTCTCTCACCCGTCGTTCTCGGAAGAGCATCCCATTTCTGGTTGCGCACCTCTAATCCCCTACCCACCATGCCCTATGGCACATACCAGGGTTCAGGAGTCTCATTCTGTAAAACCCTCCTGTCTCTCATCTACGTCTCTCAATCCTGTCATTCTGAGCAGAGCATCATAGTGCCGGTTGCATATGCACATCTTTAATCCCCTACCACATGCGTCCACATGCCAGGGTCCAGGAGTCTCATTGGGTAAAATCTTCATGTCTCTCACTCATTATCTTTCTCACCCATCTTGTTCTCGTTAGAGCATCCCAATGGGTGAATGCCTGAATCCAGTTTCATTGGCTAAAAGAATTGCCACCCTGCACACACTACGATGATGTAGCAGACTGCGAAATACATTGACATTTGCTTGTCCACGAATTGATGGCGTCCTGGTGAAATCAAAATGACTCGATTTGACTGTGACTGGAAGTGACCTTTGACCCTGCACAATGTTGTTTCTGGGTCAAAAGTCAACTCCAATCATGTGATTTAATGAGAGGCTCTTATTTTGCACAGGACAAACCCCAATATGACAGTATCTAGCCTTTCTGTCAACAGCATATTCAATGTAGAACTCTTTTGCGTCAGATTTTGAGTCCTCTCTGAATTGGAACCTTTTTCAAATGTGTATGAATTGGACACCATGAGCAAATATCCTAACAATTGGAAACAAAATAATCTGTAACATTTCCAGGTCACAATGGGAAGAAAACTATTTCAGCGAGTGAAGAAAATCATTCCAGTACATGTTGCTTTCAAATTCACTCAAGTAGTCCTTGACAAAAACAATGCAGAAATGTGAGTCGATCCAATCAGTCAACAGCTAGAAACATGCTACATGTAAGTAGTGAACTTTCCTGGGTAAAATTCAGTTTGTTGGAGAAGTTGCACATTGATGATCTAGTACTGATATGGCAGAATAGCTGATTTTATTATGCATTTTGGGATACACAATGTCAGATGTCATGTATATTTACTTTTAAGGATAATTCGGGTTGTTCCAGGTCAACATTGAGATTTGCTAGCCCAAGGGAGGGAGGGAGGGAATTTGGCTTAATGTCACACTCAAGTTTGTTTCACTCATATGGTGACAGTCAGTTTGGTTGGTGGAGGAAGCCGGAGTACCCGGAGAGAACCACCGCCCTTTGGCAGTAACTGACAAACTTTCACACATGGACCAACTGGGCTCAAACCCGTGCTGCTTCAGCGGTGTGAGACTAGCGGTCACCAGCGAAGTGCCTTAGACCACTCGGCCACCGAGGGCCCTGCTAGCCCAAGGTATCCTATTGATCATGAAATACCAGCGAGTAATTAAACAAACTTCACACAAACTCACGTATAAGAAGGAAAATTATTTTATATTACCAAAACTATGTATATCAGCATCGTCAATTTATGAAATACCAATGCTCAAATCCCCATGCTCATGGCTACAAAATGTAGGCCTCTGCCATATGCCAAGCTTATGCATGCTCAACAGATAGTAGAAGGCTACTTCTGTGAGTACTAAACTCACAAACATCACCTTCATCAATAAATATTGGTATGGCTCTCTTCGCCAGGATTCACCTTGCACTATCATATATCATGCCTGAAATATACAGAAAATTGACTCGATAGTAGACTAGTACCTCTGGCTCTATGATATATGTAAAATGTAATGCTGCCAGAGGTACCAGGCTAACTCTATACAGAATTCAAAATGGCGTGTCACCATAATTTACCCCTCCCATCTAGTCGAAATTTTCATGTGCATAATTCCCAATTTCATCATCATATTTTATCTGCATACATACATGTATGAAAATTGATGAGAAGTCAATAGAACAAAAATTTCCATTTCTTGTAGGTATAATATATGTGATTAAATTATTAAAGTAGTTACCATTGACCGAGGGCATGAGGTAAACACACATATTTAGTAACTAGTCTAAGCTGACCATGCTGGAAACACAGTTCATAGAGGTTCTATTACCTCTGGGATCAAAATGGTCAGCATAATCAGTATTAAGAGGTGTACTCTCCCATCCCTGGTTGGCACTATAATTTTAAGTTAATTCTTCTCTTGCCCCAATAGCAGTGGGCAGTACACTGATGCATGAAAGAACACACGAGTTGTGGTTCCTCAATCAGGTACTACATGTACATGTCTTCAACTTATGAAATATATTTAATCGATGAAAGGACTATTTTCGAACTGAAATTGACAAGATTAATTATGATAAATGCAATCTTTATCATCCTTTTTTGGATATGTTGGAATAGAAGAAAAATTTAAACCATATTTACATCAGTTATCAATAGTTAGAAAACCTGCCCCACATTAAATAGATGGGGATTAAGAGACCACAAGAATGAACCAAAACTCACATGGTGACCCAGGCATCAATCCACCTGTCAATGCTATTAGGATACAAAATAGTATTGTTTAAAGATTAACTTGGATTATAGAACCTGGGATTGCCAAGTACCTCTCCCATACCAACACTATATTTGGCATAATCTGTGCATCTTTTCACCACGCTAAGCCTCAGCACTACATATGAATGTGTCACAGCTATTGTGACCCTTTGATCACTTCATACGGCAGCCAGTTAACATATATGTTTCTCAGTCATTTCAGCATCAACATCCATTCTCAATGTCACACCCTGTTTCTTGAATTAGTAGTCCATAAGAGCTGCAATATCGGGAGATTTGATGATGGTCATCATGCTATATGATGAGAATCAAATTCACGGACAGCCAATAAAAATTTGCAACATGGGATCTTCAGAAAAGGTACATATAGTCCGTGAGCTACTAGGGCTCACCTTGCCCCCCACCACTACAGAGTGAAACTATGTTTTTTATGTACTTTAGGACATGTCAAATAAGAAACAATTTGTTGACAGTCGATAAACTGAGACTCACTACCCCTTTAATTAGTTTGAAATTACCTCAATGTTACAATAAATGTTGGTCACATATTATTCAGCATTGATCGCTGCATCAAATATTTACAAGATACTATTATAATTTGTTGGGTATGACGTCACACAGGGACTATACATACAACATTAGGAGTAGTAGCGAAAGCGAGCGTATTCGGGGTGCGTGAGGATGTGTTTGAGCGATTGAGGGACCATTCTTGGTCCGAATGCATCGTGTGAGGTGTCAAAGTGAAGCCCTCGGTGTGTAGACCATGACTTGAGGGAAGTCCACATCATCTGTGACGTCATTGGTGACTTCATCAGTAGGAGTAGTAGCCAGAGTGGGCATTTTGGGCAGACCCGTCATGTAAGACAACTTCAATGGGCAACACTTTGCGTGCAATATACTTGGCCCTTTTCACTCCTTGGTTGAATGGTTCCCCACATGTAGTCACCTATTGTATGTGTCTTACATGATGGATTTACCCCATTTTGGGGGTGTGAAGGAAGGTTTTGGTGTAGAGATGGACCATCCGTGGTCCAAATGGACCGTGTGGGGTGTCATCTTGTAGCTCTATGCATGTAGATGATGAATGGTTTGGTTTTTGTTGCAAGTCGCATCGTGCTACTCATGCGCAGTTGGGCAGTAGTAACAAAAGATGTCATTTTGGGCGTGGACAATGACATGTTTGGGCAATCAAGGGACCCATGTTTGGTCCAAAAGGACAGGTTGGGGTATCATAGTGAAGCTTTCGTGCGGTAGAGTCAGACAGGCGTGTTTTTGATTGAAAGTCGCGCCAATTTGCGCATGCGCAGTTGGGGTGTAGTAAGTAAAGTGGTCATTCTCGAGGTGCGCAGGTGTATATTTGAGAGATTGAGGTTCTATATCTCATCCCCAGATGGAGTGTAGGGTGTCATCTTGAAGCTCTCGTGGTATGGACCACGACTTGAGGGATTTCCATGTCATCTGTGATGTCATTAGTGACGTAATCATTACGAGTGGTAATGAAAGCGGCCATTATAGGGGTGTGTTTGAGACTGAGGGACCATTCTTGGTCTGAATGGGACGTGTGGGATATCATATTGAAGCTTTCCTGGGACAGCGTCCGACTCGTCTGGTGTGTCGTGGAAGTAGATGATATGGCTAGCATGCGCAGACAGGAAATAGTGGAAAAGGGGCACTGGAATGAAATTTTAGCCTCGAGGTGGACCATCCGTGGTCCGAATGGATCGTGTGGGGTTTCGTAGTGAAGGGCTCGTGGGGTAGCATCGGATTGGACTGGTGTGTAGCCTAGTATTATCGTTCTGTGCATGCACAGTCTGGCAGTAGTATAGAGCTCTTATCCAATCACAAGCTGCCATTTGAGAAACTACAGAGCTCGGAGCTGTGGGATGGATAGATTGAGAGCTCGGAGCTCTTGGAGCTCGGACCGCCTACAATTATAATAGTATCTTGTAAATATTTGATGCAGCAATCAATGCTGAATAATAATGTGACCAACATTATAAAGATTGGATACATATAATAATTATGGAAGATAAGACTATTCTTGTAACCCTACCCCTATTGTCACACAAAATTGTAGTTTTTAACATGGGGGGTAATTTCAAACTGATTAAAAGGGTAGTGATTCCCAGTTTATCGACTGTTAACAAGTTTCTTATTTGACATGTCCTAAATTATATAAAAAACATAGTTTCGCTCTGTAGTGGGGAGGAGCAAGGTGAGCCCTAGTAGCTCAAGGACTAATATTCTAGCTCTGCTTCTCAAATGTTTCGGGTTGCAGCACCACCGCTAAATGTCACATGTACATGGAACATGGGACAAGTGGGCAGAGCACAGGACAAAAGGAGTATATGAAGTGAGAATTGCTCTGCATCAATCTAATTAAAATTAAATCCTATCTGTTCCTTCATTTGGATATGTCACTCGAAGGATCTAACAGGCTTGCAGTAACTCGAGTGTCAACCAATCCTGATAATGCTTCATAGTGCTTTGAAGCGAACATTAAAGATAGAGAATTTTTGGTTGGTTCAGTCGACTTAGACACCGGACTGTCTTTTCATGTTGCCACAGTCCCGACATTGTGGCACCATAATACAGAGAAGATATATGGACTGGTCTTCGGTGTAAACATTGGGATAAAAGAAGACGGTGACCCTACATGTATCTTCCCTCTTCAACTGCAAGTGGATTAGTCCAGATGCGACCATGAGGTCATAATGCTAATAAATATTCATTGTATGGGCACCTAGAACACCAAATTCAATTGAATTGTACGTAAGATCCTATATAGCGACATGTACGATTGGGGAGCAATGACAGGATATTAATTTATTAAGATTGGCTCTGCATGAGAGAATAGATCTACGTATCATATGAGTCAGTTTATTCAACTATTGATTTTTAATCAAGTTTCACTCTACTTCACTGTTTTCTGTTGGTTCACTAAACATGATCATTTTAACAATATCAGTGTACAGCAAGGTACATGCAAGCTACATTATAATCCATAGAACTTCAACAACTAAATCAATCACAACATTATAGATCTAATAAACAATCTGATCTACAAACTGTAGAACATATAAATCAACAAAGTACAATCTATACTATCGATAAAGAAAGAATCACTCTACATTGTATTGGAAAAAATATCAAGACCATGACTCAAAAGCATGAATTCTCATGTCTTAATTTTGGATATAATTCATACATCCTGTACATATCAACAAATGACCAATCACAATACATTATACCATGATAATTGACATAAATGTATTGCAAAACTGAAAGAATACCGATACTCATACGTATTGAGCATAAATAGTATTGCATTACACAGACCACATCATGCTCATTATATTGCTTTCATGATCTTGAAATGAATAAATTATTTTAAAAAAACAACAATATATTAAAATGTTGAGGTACATTGAATGGGGGCAAATTTATGATTTATTTCAGCAGTCAATAATCTGCAATGGCAGGATACAGTGGGCGTATACCCTGTTTACATACTGGATCACACTGAGAACATCTACACTTCTTCAATCAGCATTGATCCCACGTCCAATAATCTCCTTGTACTATCCCCGCTTATTCAGACTGAAACAATTCAACATCTTGGCCACTCAAAGTGCTTGATTAGTGTCATGAACATATCGATTACAGTATCTACATCAGCAATCAAAACGAAGCAGGAATGTGTTAATTAGCTTTCCCAAAATACAGCATTGCCTTGTTTGGGAATCCAGTGACCTTTTAACCTCAAAATCAACAGGGTGATTCCTCCCTCTTGATGCTAACTTTAGTATATCCAAGTTTGGACACAATACTCAAACTAAAACTGGAGAGATCACATCTCAAAATAAATAGGTTTCTGGATTGGTGGCACCTGGTATATACATTTGGTCACATTCCACAGAACTGAACTGGGAGTTATAACACTGAATCAAGGATTTCAACTATTTCCTGATGTTCTGATGGAGTGACCTTGACAGTTGACCTTTTGACCTTCATGTTGGTGCTCAACACATCATCGCACCCCAATGTATCAACTCGCCAAAATATTCAATGATTTCCATATCTCTGGGCCACAGTGCTAAGACCTTTGATCTTGACCTCAATTTTGATATGCGACACATATTCTCCCCCTATAATCATGATATCTCTGGACCACAGTGCTAAGACCTTTGATCTTGACCTCAATTTTGATATGTGACAATGATAATGTGTTTTCTATGTTAATGGATTCCTTATTTCTGGGTCCCACTAGCTCCTCTTGATCTCAATTATGGTATGCAACATCTTCTGCCCCTAATGTTTACATCTAAAATTTTTCATTGATATTCTGATTTTTTTACAACTGTGACCTTGACCATGACCTCAATTTTGGTATGTGACACATAATGGACTGCTCCTAATGTATCCACTTGCAAAACATTAGACTGCAGATATAGAAATGGCAGTTTCACAGATACAGATTAGACTCCAATGGACAGATGGACAGATGCATGCTCCCGATATATATCAACATCACATATACATCCGCTTTTGGTGGGCATATAATAAATGGGACTAAAATTCAATCTTGTTTATGGAGGAAAATAATGAATAACATGAACCATACAAAGCACTGAGAACCCCTCGACCTTGGAGGCCTAGTGATTTAAACCTTTGAACAGAAAAGGCTGCGGCCTATTTAGATAATGTATATACACGAGAAGCTGCTTTTGCGGCCTCTGAGTCAGAACCTACTATTCAGCCAATCAGATAATGTTGTATCCGCTTCACAGGTATAGTTTGGTCACTCAAGTCCAAAAGGGATTCTCTGCCACTCGTAGAGTCCCCAAGGGGTTAGCAACACTGTTCAGATTATGTATAGCATGACTGCCCGGTTATTGGACAGGCCGTATTATTGGACACCTAAACCCAGCGGTGCTATTTTCTGGGAATACTACCTGGCAAGTGTAATACAAATTTAATTTTACAGTTGAGATACAAAGACACGCTGATAAATTTCTGTTTACTCACGGAATTTGTGCACGTTAAGCCCTCATGCGGGTCGGAAATAGTCTCACAAATTTGGGTGAAAAAATTTCCTCCAGTTTCAGAGTTTCATTCCTGATTGCAGGTTTGATTAAATTCAACGAAATTTGGCTGAAAATGTTCCCACAAATATGGAGAATCTTCAGTCTGAATCTCAGTGTGCAACACGACCGGAGTTTGGCAGACGATGCACATTTCCCCCCACCACTCCCTCTAAAAATAGAACATTCCCGGGAGCAGCCAGTTTACGATAGCATGACATGTGCCTCACAGTGGCAATAGCACTGATTGACAGCCAAGGATAATGGACGCTCCCAAAAACTGCAAAATTTGGGACCGGTCGAATCTTCGACACCCATTCCAAAACTCATTTGTTGGCTACAGTGCGGATTCATGTTTAAATATTCTTGAAGGTTTACTAAAGACTGTGGGACAAACAGTTTTACAGTAAGTGGATTAGTTTCAAATAAATCCATCACTGAAAAAGTGTCCAATAACTGGGCGCAAACTTGCATTTTCATTCCGTGGATGGTCCCTGCGTTTCAACTATTCCCAGTCTCTCCCCGTATTTTTTCTTCAATATTTGTTTATGACGATTTATCACTAAAGATGTAGTCCTTTATCCAGTGTTACTTTCTCGGCCATACGTGGTTGCATGGCCGACCTGCAGACTCTTATTCATAACTAGAGCCTATGGGCTTTAATGAGATCTGGTAGCTGGGTTATTGGGGGATAAGTTTGTAATGAAATAAACGCACAATTATATATTTAATTTCAGGTTAGGCCCAGATGGCACCAGGCACGAATGTATGTGGCTAAAATGCAATCACAAGTTACATCCTGTGACAAGGTATATGAAGGGCCGTTCGCGCCATAAACGCATCCTTTAAACGTTTTAACTTCTTAAACGTTTAAAAATTGTAAAGCTTTAAAAAGTTTAAACGTTTAAACTTGAACCAACCAATCAGATGTTATGAACTGACATTTTCTTGTTAAAAAGCAAACGTTTCCTGTTGTAAATTCGCGACTTCAGACTTTTCCTGTCAAAAGAAAAATTTGGTCTTTTAAAGGTTTCCGGTTAAAAGGATAACGTTTCCGGTTGTGATCGTCCAATCAGATTTTTTATTTGGGCCGCGTGTATTCCAACATCTACACCAACACGTGCAAATCTCCTCTGGCAAACGTTTCCGGTATGTAGTGTATTTTAACCAATGAAAACCGTTCTTACAAATTAGGTTTTGGAGAATATCTTTGGCACCGTGACAATGTGCGCAGGACATGATGCACGGTGGGCATGAGGAATACAATATGCGCGAATATTTGTAAGGGTTATTTTGATTGGTTCAAACAGACTACATAGCGAAAACGTTTTGCCAGTGGACACGTGTTGATGTTGAGGTTTGAACATACGCGGCAGCAATAAAAAAATCTGACTGGACGACCACAACCGGTAACGATTTCCCTTAAACCGGAAACGTTTAAAAGTCTCGAATATTACTACTGGAAACGTTTGCCTTTTGACAGGAAACATCTAAAGTATTGGACGTTACAACAGCAAACGTATGCTTTTGGACAGGAAAGGTCTTCCAAATGTCAATTCATGACATCTGATTGGTTGGTGCAAGTTGAACGTTTAAATTTATTAAGCGTTTGGATTTATGGCACGAACGGCCCTTCTTAAAAGGTGCTGACATACTGAAGTTGAACATACCAAAGAAAGGCAGTCCTAGGATAAAAGTAACTCAGAAAATGGAAGCCGAAATATAGAATATTATATCACGATGACTTTCATTTTTGGAGTTACTTTTATCGTAGTAAATTATGTGAAATTTATCTGTGGGAACAATGAAAGGTAGTCCTATAATGAGGGAAGTTGCACACGTTACGCTAACCATGTGTTACTCAATTAATTTCCATCCAATTAGACACTACAGTAGGTGCTCATCCAACCTTGACTCAACCAAAACAGCTGAATTTTGCTCTTTATCTTGATACATAATTCCTCCAATACGTCAGTTCGGGATTCCAGATGAACACCATGTTAATTTAACCAGTATAAAGAAAGCAATATGATACCTTCTTTAACACGGTATTGTTGGTGTTGCTTGAAACTGCAAACTGACCTGTTGAGAATTCGATGGAAAAAGGGGCCAGTGGAATGAAGTCTAGGCCTACATGTAAATATCCACAGGGGATTAAAGTCAGTTTGTACAGAACATACATGTACCTAGGGGTAAATAAGAGAGATTATACCTTGGGGTAAATAGAGATTGATTTAGTGTTATGAGTGAGAAGGGCTGGACATCAAGGTTGATGATGGTTATGTCACAAGTTAGGATAAGACAAGACATGTATTACACTTTCTGGATATCCCACAGGTTGGAGTACAAGATAGGAAAAGATTATAAGATATGTTACAGCTTGCTCTTGTGAGAAAAGCAAACAGTGGCCTGCAAAGGTGATAATGAGACAATGGTGGCCAGGTTGGCTGCTATGGTAGAGCATCTCTCACATATACACCTAACCAGCTAAACTGTATAATTTTCTCAGCAGAGTCCAAACTTTGGTAAAGTGACGATACCAGTCTGCCATACTTTAGAGCGTATTAATCTCATATTTTGTGGGAAAACAATAACAGAGTAATATTTAATGCAGATAAGGGATCAAATACATGCCAAGTGACTATTAGTGACTAAATATAGACATACAAAAGATTTCAACCACTAAGGATCCCCAAAACTCATCTCTGTGGAACTACTTTCATGCAGCGTAAGGCTATCCCGTGAGCCGGTTTGCACTTTTGTCCATTTCCCTACAGCATTCTAAAGAGCCTCTGGCTAACGCCAGATCTCAAAAAGTGTCCAATAACCGGGCAATCATGCTATACCTGAGAGTCTTCTGACAACATTTTTATCTCTATTTTAGCGGGGAGCTCAGGGTAAGGTGTTAGAAGACATGAAAACTCTCCGGATCATATGGTTAATGTGAGTGCTCCTGTATATTCTTGAGATATGGTAGTTACAACAAAACAGAGATGTACATACATACACACATGATGACAATAATCCAATTGATGCTAATTTTAGTTGAAGCCCAAAACTCTGTGTTCAGTATTTAAAAACTAATTGGTGATGAAAGAAACAACTGTGACCAAGTGACCCCCAAGAATATGTGTTATGCAAGTTTGATGCTCCACGGTAAATTCGACATGCTAGTGATCCGAAATATAGGGTTCATCTCAAGTATTTTTGATAGGCTACTGTTAGGCATATTCATTCTTGAGATATGATGGTAATGAGAAAACAGAGATGACTGAACAGACGGACATACATGATGACAATACCTGAAGAACAATTTTGGCTGTAGTCCATGACCAGACATGTGCCTTGGGTGATTTTAGTAAGCTTAGGCCTTACTATGCTTGAAATATGGCTGTAATATTAGCAGCCAGTGACAAAAGGAAATTTGACCCAGTGCTCGGGGAAAACATAGGTCAATCTGTTGGGGAGATAACATCAAGGCATCTAAGATCAACAAAAAATAATGATCTGTTTGTTCCCAAGCCAAAATCAAATATGCTGACAAGAAGTTTGAGCTACACAGGAGCCAAAATATGGAATTCGCTGGACAAGAAGCTAAGAGAGTCTCCCTCGGCTGGAGCCTTCAAACATCGACTGATAAAAATTCTTCAGGCAAAAAGCATAAGTTAGCTGGATGCCATGATGTTAGATATATTATTATGTGTTTGATGTATACTTTGAATTTGGTTGAACTGTTTTCATATATATATTTAATGTACATTGTTTGATTGTTTGTTAGAGGGCCTCTGGGAAGAACAGTTTACACAACTGACAGAGTAAATACTTGTATTTGTTACCCTCAGAAAATAAAGTAATATATATATATATAATCTCAGTGATTTTCAACAGGCTTCTGCTCTAAAACCAAATGCATTTGTAATACTGTTAGACAGAGTCATTCTTTAGATATGGGGGTAAAAAGCAATGTGTGAATATTTACACAGTTTGACCTGATGATCTGAAAAAATATGGTTTGATCTCACTGATTTTCAATAGGCTTCTGCTCTGTGACCACATGAATGTATGCTGTAAGTTTGGTGCTCCTAGGCATATTCATTCTCAAGATATGGAGGTAACGAGGAGACAGACATACGGATGTACATGATGACAACAATATTCCATGGTCAAATTTGGCCAAGGGGGTAATAAAAACTGATAGGGGGATGCAGAGATCGAAACATTAACTAAAATTCTAATGACAGGATGTGTAAGATTTATAACATGTGTAACACAGCAGCTACAAGTTTTGGAGTTACAAGCAATCTGCATTAGTACGAGAAATCAGACCAGGAAACAAAACATCAGAGCTGTGATTGGATTACCGGTACATGAAGCGTTCTGGTCTGAATCAGGACTGAGGCCCAAAGAGACTAATGGACATAGGAGCAATGCTTATCGAAGGAGAGTAAGACAACAGCCAAATGAAGTCTTTCTTCTTACACTTGAGTGAACACAGGAGAGGGGAGTCATACCTTTCCATTTTTTTCATTGGACTTCTGCTTCATGTTTAGTCCTTGGGTACATGAGGGTAATTATCCTTCACGATTAGTAAACTCGCCTACAATATGACCAGTGGTTCTTGAAGTATATACT
Organism: Hanleya hanleyi; assembly: GCA_036873755.1. Classification (NCBI taxonomy): domain Eukaryota; kingdom Metazoa; phylum Mollusca; class Polyplacophora; order Lepidopleurida; family Hanleyidae; genus Hanleya; species Hanleya hanleyi. The sequence continues at coordinate 904 of JAVTVY010052097.1, read as the reverse complement.
GCAATGCCAACTGCATGTAATGACATAATAAATGTGGCATTGTGCCTGTATATGCATACATGTACAATTACCTCGAGCCAACCATGCCAAGTGACAGATTTGTAGTCATTTGCATAAATATACCTGCAGATGAAAATGTAGGACTATTTATCTTGTACAGTATACTCTCAAACAATGATACAAGTATAATGATGTAAAATGTAGCATTCACACTGAGAACATTGCGTACTGATATCAATACAAAAACTGAGGGAACAGTCTGACTGATGAAACTGGAGCTATCTGATTGATTGTCTGACATATAAAGGAACTCTCCGGTCGATAACAGAAACTGTCTGAGCGATAAAGAGTTACTTTGGTAGCGAGTTCTGAAATCCTCATATTTATTTGTGAAAGACTCAGCATATTCTCAACCCACAGTCTCCGCATTATCATAGTTCAGGGGGGATAACTTCCATTACAATTCTCTCATTGAACCCGTCATCTGATCATAAACAGCATGGCTATTGTCTGCCCGTTCTGTACTCCTGTTGTTATTTGGTGATATTAGCGACCACAATTAATGAGTGGGATCAACTTAGTCCTTATTCTTGTTCTATAATTATTGCTTCATTACCATGACAAGGAAAACATGTCAGTTCTTCACTAGAATAAACCACTATAACAGCTTCATACACCAACTCATATTCTTCACAGGAGGACGTTCAGCTTCCCGTGACCAGGAAATTAACAGAAACAGACATGAGGTTAAATGTTGTTGGGTTTTGCTGAGCTCAGTTTTAATCCCACTCGTTGTTCCATTTCAACTTCCACTGGTGGATTGTGCATTTTCTTCTGCTTCCTGCAAACAAGCAAAAAAACATATCAAAGATTAGATATTTGATGCAGACTAACAATGTAGCCA
>JAVTVY010052096.1:0-25086 GCA_036873755.1 Hanleya hanleyi | reverse complement strand
CCGTGCCGCCCACACAAACCAGTGTCGAACAAGGATTATGGGTGGAGCATCTTCCGCTCTCCAGCATCAACGAAACCGGGCCCATCGAGTTCACCATCAGTAATGCGGATACGGCCTATGTGGATTTAGCCCATACCTACTTGTATGTGAAAGCCAAGGTGGTCAATGGAGCTGGCACCAGAATCGCTGACCAAGCAACGGTGGGCCCGACGAATCTCTGGCTGCACTCGATGTTTCAGCAGGTGGATATTTTCTCAGCGACAAACTCATCAGTGACTCCACCAACACGTACCCCTATCGAGCCTACATCGAGACACTGTTGTCGTATGGCCGAGAGGCTAAAAAATCTCAGCTGACAACCGCTTTATTCTACAAGGGCACGGCCGAGCACATGGACACGGCGGACAATGGGGGATATAACAAACGGAAGGCTTTCACTGCGAACAGTGCCTCGGTGGATATGATGGGTCGACTGCATGCAGACATGTTCATGCAAGACCGGTACCTCTTGAACAAGACCCCATCAAAATCCGACTGATACGGGCGCCTCCCACCTTCGCCTTGATGGCCACTAACGTAGAGGGGCATGTAGCGGACTATAAGATTGTCCTCCAAGACGCAGTCCTGTATGTCCGAAAAGTGAAACCGAATCCAGCCGTTCAATTGGGACACATGAAAGCCTTGGAAACAAACCAGCCCAGTACCCTATCCGACGTGTACAAACCAAAGTGTTCTCTGTGCCTGCTGGAAATATGGGCGCCAACAAAGAAAACCTGTTCCTGGGGGAACTACCCAAGCGATTGATCCTGGCCTGTGTGGAAAATACGTTTCAGCGGAGCCTACCCAGAGAATCCGTTTGACTTTCAACATTTCGGCATCAATTTTGGGGCCCTGCATGTGGATGGACAACAGGTGCCAGCCACGGCCTTAACCCCGAACTTTGGGCGGAGGAATTTCATTCGAGCCTATCAGAGCCTGTTTACAGCCACCGGTCAAATAAACCAGGACGAAGGGAATATGATCAGTCGGGAGGACTACGGAACGGATACACGTTGTTCTGTTTCGATCTGACCCCCACCTTAGAGAACGACCATCAGCTGGCCCTGGCCAAGCAAGGCAACTTACGGTTGGAAATCCACTTTGCACGAGCCCTGGCGACCACCGTCAATGTGATCTGCTACGCCGAGTTTGACAACATCATTCAAGTGGACAAGGCGCGCAACGTCCTGTGTGACTTCTCCACCTAACATGGATACAGACCAGATAACCACCGTGCTGGAGAATGACCCAGAGACACGTAGGGTCTTTCAAGGGGTGTTCGCCCGAGATGTGTTTCCATTAGACCGTATGTATCCCTGCTGCTTACGTTCTCAACACGGACCCGATGGATCGACCGGTGAACACTGGGTGGCCGTGTACTTGACAGAACAGCAGGGGGAATACTTTGACCCGTACGGTCTGCCACCCCTCCATCCCGATTTAACAGACTTCATGGATCAAGGCACAGAGACGTGGTGTTGGAACAGTCAAACGTTGCAAAGCCTGACCAGTGGCGTGTGCGGACAATATTGCTTGTTTTACCTGTACCATCGATGCCGGGGAAGACCCTTATCTACTATCGTACAGATGTTTGACGAGTACCCTCAGGCCGAGGACCGCGATGTACTCGTCTATGACTGGGCCGCCCATCATTTCAATGTACAAGCCCCGTTCTGGGCTTAAGTTAATGACAAGCCCCTTGTTCTGGGCTTCAATGTACAAGCCCCTTGTTCTGGGCTTCAGTTAATGTACAAGCCCCTTGTTCTGGGCTTCAGTTAATGACAAGCCCCTTGTTCTGGGCTTGAGTTTTCACGCGGTTGTTCTCACGTTGTTGTTCACTGAATAAAAAAAAAATGAGATCTCACCAAAAAACCCTGTCTTGTGTGTTTTATTCCTAATGCATCAATGCCCAATGTGGAGATTCAGTCAAACTGAAATCAGTGGTGTAGGATGGGGCCAAAATGTAACCCATCAAGTTTAGAATGCAAGAGCACTATAGTAAAAAATAGAGCCAATGAAATCAGCCTACAGACCAAGTACGTGTTTTTGGTCTAGGTTTGGAGCGGGCATTTCATTGAGGTACGTGTATACGGTGAGTGAAGAGACTCGTCCAACACGTATAGATTATGTTGATGACTATAAGTTCTAGGTAACCCATCAAGGTTAGAATGCAAGAGCACTATAGTAAAAATAGAGAGCCAATGAAATCAGCCTACAGACCAAGTACGTGTCTTTGGTCTAGGTTTGGAGCGGGCATTTCATTGAGGTACGTGTATACGGTGAGTGAAGAGACTCGTCCAACACGTATAGATTATGACTATAAGTTCTAGGTAACCCATCAAGGTTAGAATGCAAGAGCACTATAGTAAAAATAGAGAGCCAATGAAATCAGCCTACAGACCAAGTACGTGTCTTTGGTCTAGGTTTGGAGCGGGCATTTCATTGAGGTACGTGTATACGGTGAGTGAAGAGACTCGTCCAACACGTATAGATTATGACTATAAGTTCTATGAGCATAATGCATGAAAGTGGCTTTGAACACCGTATTAGCCAATCAGTGGCCTAGAATGGAGCCAAAGGTAACCCATCCATGTCCAGAAAAACATTTATCCGGGTGTACAAGAACCCAGATGTAGGCGCGGACGTCAGCGAAAGCACACCGTGAATACCCCAATTCGATTGGCTGATTGTTCGATCGCTGATTGGTTCTTTTTCTCGACCGCTGATTGGCTCTTTTTCTCGACCGCTGATTGGTCCAAATGGAACTGCCCATCTTTCCCAGGTTCATCTAGAATCCCCCTTTTTTTTGTGCTCAAGCTCTGACTATAGCGATGCCGCAACATTGTCTCATTGGACATTGGACCGTCTGACCTGGAGGTGACCCTTTGACCTTTTGACCCGCGTCCGCGCGCGCGCGCACTGCCGGGGATGACGCGGGATGACGCGCGCGCGCGCACGCGCTGCGGGGCGCTGGGGCGGGAAAACACCCGGCGGTTGAACATTGGAACTCTTGTGGGTTTGGAGGATGAACATACGGACGTCTAAGGGAAAAAATTGGAACTCTTCTATGTTTGAAGGTAGTGTTTAGTGAAAACCCGGAAGTGACGTGACAACCCACGTGACCTGCGTATATACTCCTGTAAAATAGAGCCGATTTTATTTCTTTGGAAGGGGCAAGGTCAATAGGACTTGCGCTTTTTATACTACTAAACTGTGAAGTAGATTACATCTTACATAGGCCTTAAGGCCGTGATATGCATATGAAGTATTCTGGGGCATGGTCAGTACTTTGCAATTTTCCCTTCGTCTACTACTCGCCGATTTTTTTGATTTTTTTATTATTTATTTATTGATTTATTTATTTCCTCGAGAGCTTTAAAATAAGACCTCACTCTACCCCATCGGGCCACTAGTGCTCCACCTAGACTCCAACATGTCCACCCCGTATGGATTTATACATACTAATATGCCAGTATATGAGTGTATATGGGTCTATATGGATCTATATACAAGCCTACGCGGTACTTTCAAATTTTTTTCCATCGTATTCTACATGATCAACCTCATAGCTCATAGTAAAAGCCATAAAAAACCGACCACCCCTATACCCATACAGGCCAAATATAGCGGACATGATCTTCGCCTGGGAATTGGTCTAGTCCGAGTTGTCTCCCTTGCACCAAAGCGTATAGATGGGACTGTGGTTTGGCTGGCGCGATTATCCGAGCAAATTGACCTTGAGCAGCCATTTTGTTAGCGTTTTGTTAGCGTCCTGCATACGGAGGACGATTTCACTGATCATTGTGTTGTTTTCTGAGCTGGGAAACATTCTCTGTCGCAGTTTATAACGGAACTTTCTTCCTTTTGGTGTCCGCTGAGATGAATAATGTGATCTGCATCATGCATCGCCTGCATGTCACACGTGGACTGTAATCGAGGGAGTGTGCTGTGTTGTGTTCGAGCGGACGCATAAATTTGTGTGATATCAGACAGGAAACGTGAAAATTGATATTCTTTCACAGATTTCGAAGTGTATACAGTTCTGGTGAGCTGAACGCAGCCTTTATGAGGAGCGATTTGAACGATGATGTAGGCCACCGAACAGGTTTTGTGGAATCAACATTCTGTAACACTCCCCCTTGACTGGAGGGATTTTATCGGACATCTGCAGTACGGAACGCTATTTGTTGCATACATTCGCTTATCGTGGCAGTCCGTATAATTTGTCAATTTTTGTGTTTGGTTTCGTGAGAGAGGACGACATTCGTTTTCATCAGTGCAAAACTCCCGCTCCCCGACCCGCACCACAACAGTGAAAGCTGGTGGATGAAATTCTACTCCATGGGAACGGTAACGAATGAATGGAAAATCTTACCAAACTCTCAGGTAGGATGTGGGTTTCAGGAGTTCACCGGGTGTGACAATTTCTTTATAATGATTTGTGATAAAAGCGGGTAAAACCTAATGTCAAAATCTCGTTGAAGGTCACGGAGATGTCGATTTATTGCTGATCAGCTGATTTCCAGATGATGAAATATCTTAAATATCTGTTGTTTGGTTTGTGCTTTGTTGTGCCATTTCTCCATTTTTTTCTTTAACTGGTGGTGTCAACATATTTTGTAACATAGAGTCTATATCATCAAACATTGTTCAACATTCGGTGTGGGTGCTAGGGCAAAGAAGTTACCCAGCGGCGCTGTGTCCGGAGGATCTTCACAATGGACTGTAGCAGCATAATTCACGGGTTGAGCTGGGAATAAATCTTTGATTATCGCTTCCAACCAGGGTTGATCATGTTCCAAATTAATGACGTCGCCGAGCAGTGGTAGATCATCATTTGGGATGAAGTCTGATTTATCCATGATTTCAACAAAATTGCCTGCATCACTAAGCACTCAGGCTAATTGTGAATGCCTGAAAAAAAACTGCAGGCTATTTATAATGTAAAAAGCGCGGACGGCAGCGACAACACTGTGTCGTTTGCTACCACGGACGCTGCGAAAATCTGTGTGTGTTTTTTTCATTTATAAACGGCTGTATTTTGACAATAAAATATCACTGCCGTATATATATTTTATTTCTAATTAAACTGAGACAAGTGAGGATATAGTATGTAAAATTTTAACTCCCTACCGTTCGACTCTATTGTTATTGTCTGATTTTTTAGTGAATTTTACTCGCCTAATGTTAAAGTTCCATAGTAGGAAAACTCCGCTACACTGCAAATAAATTGATTTTCCTGACTAAAAAAACATCCAGACTAGAGCTGACAATCTTATAATATTACTGTGAAAATTCCAACGAATTTATCGAACTAAAAGTTTGAAAAAAATAAAACTTTAGCAAAAAATAAAACACAACATTTTTAGCAGATAGCATAATCTTGCACTCACTGACACCCACAGGCCGATTCACAGCCGCCATTTTGTCCCACCACCCACAGCCGCCATTTTGTCCCACCACCATCTTGCACTCACTCACACCCACAGGCCGATTCACAGCCACCATTTTGTCCCACCACCCACGGGCCACCATTTTGTCCCACCACCTACGGGCCTCCATCTTGTCCCACCACCATCCACAAGCCGTGTAGACTATAAATAACGTGTGGTCTGTTCCCATTTATTCACAAAATACGATTATAACGACTTGGCTGCAGAAACTCCACCACAACGATGCCAACACGAAGCCGAGGTATCCCGCCTCAACGAACAGATTAACGGTATGAGACATGGATGAAATGAAGGCGGAGATTTCCAGACAGAACAAACAACGCCATAAAGAAGAAAAAAAATCAAGATGCAGCGTGTGTACAGATGAAGAGAGCCAGTACGCAGTATATTGAAAAAAATGGGCGAGGGAGGGGAGGGGAGGGGGAGGGGGGAGGGAAATGGAATAGCCGAAATTTTTTTTTTTTTATTGAATACGAAAGGAAAAAAAGATTCATGGAGCCAAAAAAAATCTTTTTCATTTTCTATGTTTTTTTAACAATTAAAAATTGAAATTAAAAAAGGGGAGGGGAAATTGGAGGGGGGGACAAGGGAGTAAGCAAGGTGGATGGAATAGCCCCAATTTTTTCTTTAAAAATGAACCCATGGGGTCGAGTGAGGTATCAAATTGAAGCTTAGGTGAAGGGGCATGTAATGGGTTGGGTGTGGGATTGAACTATCGGCCTTGTGCGCATGCGCGGTGGCCGAAAGGTATGGAAATAGACGTTTTGGAGCTAGGGGATAGCCAAATTTTTTTTTTTTTAAAATGGACCAATGGGGTCGAGTGAGGTATCAAATTGAAGGTCAGGTGAAGGAGCATCTAATGGGCTGGGTGTGGGGTTGAATTAGGGTGATTCCGCGCATGCGCGGCGGCCGAAGGGTGTGAAAATAGCCTTTTTGGAGCTAGGAGCGCCCCTCATGGTCCAATGGGGTCGAGTGAGGTATCAAATTGAAGGTAAGGTGAAGGGGCATCTGATGGACTGGGTGTGGGATTGAATTAGGGTGATTCTGCGCATGCGCGGCGGCCAAAAGGGTATGAAAATAGCCTTTTTGGAGCTAGGAGAGCCCCTAATGGACCGATGGGGTCGAGTGAGGTATCAAATTGAAGGTGAGTTGAAGGGGCATTTAATGGACTGGGTGTGGGTTGAATTAGGGTGATTCTCCGCATGCGCGGCGGCCAAAAGGGTATGAAAATAGCCTTTTTGGAGCTAGGAGAGCCCCTAGTGGCCCGATGGGGTCGAGTGAGGTATCAAATTGAAGGTGAGGTGAAGGGGCATCTAATGGGCTGGGTGTGGGGTTGACATATCGATAAAAAATGGATATGACCTTGAACTGATCACCTGACCTCCCCGTGATGACAAATACCCAGAACCAAGTGAGTACATGCATCCCATAGTCCCAGGTCACGCCCGATTCACGCAGACCGGAAGCGACGTCATACACCTGCGCACAACCGTGATGGAAAAAACCCAGAACCAAGTCAGTACATGCATTCCATACAGGCAGACGAGGTCAAAATACTCGCTTCTGATTGGCTGGTCAGGTCAGGTAAGTCACAGTGCTCCGCAAAAGTAGTGCAATGATCTAAAAATCGACTCCTTTTATACGTTTTTCTATAATCCGCCATCTTATCCCACCACCCACAGCCGCCATCTTACCCCACCACCCACACCCGCCATCTTATCCCACCACCCACAGCCGCCATCTTATCCCACCACCCACAGCCGCCATCTTATCCCACCACCCACAGCCGATTTCACAGCCGCCATCTTATCCCACCACCCACAGCCGCCATCTTATCCCACCACCCACAGCCGCCATCTTATCCCACCACCCACACGCCGCCATTTTATCCCACCACCCACAGCCGATTTCACAGCCGCCATCTTATCCCACCACCCACAGCCGATTTCACAGCCGCCATCTTATCCCACCACCCACAGCCGCCATCTTATCCACCACAACGCCATCTTATCCCACCACCCACAGCCGCCATCTTATCCCACCACCCACACGCCGCCATTATGTCCCACCACCACAGCCGATTTCACAGCCGCCATCTTATCCCACCACCCACCCGATTTCACAGCCGCCATCTTATCCTACCACCCACAGCCGCCATCTTATCCCACCACCCACAGCCGCCATCTTATCCCACCACCCACAGCCGCCATCTTATCCCACCACCCACAGCCGCCATCTTATCCCACCACCCACAACCGCCATCCACCAATCAGAATCACGCTTACATACAAACAATTGTGACGTCATAGTTACATCCGGGTGAAATGGGGTTCAATTTGGCCTTTGTATACTACTAAGGCTTTTAAAGGAAATCCCCATCTCTTAACCTAGGGAAGGGAGATAACCCAATAGAAAAACAGGCAAAATGGCTGCCAAAGTCAAAAACCACCAGCGGACATCCTTAACGTTACACTCCTCATGATCTCAGAATGCGAACGGATGATGTGCGTGCGGGGAATTACAATATAATTGATTGCTATGGAAGAAGAAATGATACTATATATATATATATTTTTTTTTAAATGACAGCAAAAATGTGAGACGATACACACTGCATATGCTGATTTCCACAAGTGAAGTATTTTTTTATTAAATTTCTTTCCGGAGAAAAACTTCTCCATTAATTTGGTTATAATTATGAAGAGTGTCGGACTTAAATTTTCATTTCTTTTGTGAGTAGTCTGTCCTGCATTCGTGTGTATCAACACATACACAGATGTTTGAATCGCATTACCAGTTATCCGTTCTCATATTTCTTTTCCCAGTATAAGCTCCCCATTAAATACATTCAACAATTCAATGATTGATCTGTCTCGTGATAAAAATTTGTCGGCAATTCTTCACTAACATACTCTGTAAAAACAGCTGTGTACAGAATTGCACATCTATCACAGTTACACAGTGATTGTAGATGTTCAATTTTGTTACAGTGTTGTGCACCTCTGGTACACAGTCTGTGCATCCTGGACGTTGCTGCTTTTCGAAGCGAGGACTGTGATCTATCGTGGCTGATGTCACTCTCATTAATTTAGTTTATGAATATACATACGTGTTTCTTCATGGTATTTTTCAAAAGTGTAGAAAGTATATCAACTATTTGCAAACAACCAAACCTATGATGGCCGAGAGGGGCCATCGACCATCGCCCTTGAAACATTTGGGCGATATTGCGATAACGCCATATTGCGATGCGATAACGCGATATTGCGATGCGATAACGCGATATTGCGATGCGATAACGCGATAATGCGATGCGATAACGCGAAAACGCGATATTGCGATATTGCGATAACGCGATATTGCGATGCGATAACGCGATATTGCGATGCGATAACGCGAAAACGCGATATTGCGATATTGCGATAACACGATATTGCGATGCGATATTGCGATGCGATAACGCGATAACGCGAAAACGCGATATTGCGATATTGCGAAATATCGCGTTATAATTACGCGATAATGTGCGATATTGTGCGATATTGCGATATTGCTATAATATCGCACAATATCGCGGAAAAATAACGCGATATTTCGCAATATCGCAATATCGCACAATATCGCACATTATCGCGTTATTTTCGAGAAAATAACGCGATAGTGTGCGATATTGTGCGATATTGCGATATTGCTATAATATCGCACAATATCGCGGTAAAATAACGCGATATATCGCATTATCGCACAATATCGCACATTATCGCGTAATTATAACGCGATATTTCGCAATATCGCAATATCGCGTTTTCGCGTTATCGCGTTATCGCATCGCGTTATCGCGTTATCGCGTTATCGCATCGCAATATCGCATTATCGCATCGCAATATCGCGTTATCGCAATATCGCAATATCGCGTTTTCGCGTTATCGCATCGCAATATCGCGTTATCGCATCGCAATATCGCGTTATCGCAATATCTCAATATCGCGTTTTCGCGTTATCGCATCGCATTATCGCGTTATCGCATCGCAATATCGCGTTATCGCATCGCAATATCGCGTTATCGCAATATCGCCCAAAATGTTTCAAGGGCGATGGTCGATGGCCCCTTTCGGCCATCATACAAACCACTATTGGTAGAGCTGGTATAGATTACATATTGCTGAAAAGTTACCAGAAAGCTGGTAGATTAAAATAATATAGCGCAGACAGGCGCTCGACGATACTAGTATTTTGAAACAAACAAGCTTAAGGGGAATAACCTCGGAAGGGATGGCTAATACGGGTGAATATTTGCTTTCACGGTTCATGCATACGGTTCTGAGACTCAATACGAATGGATTTGCGCGGAGAAGGCACAGGCCTGTTCTCTAATTTAAGACAAACACCCAGTCGACTAAAATTGCGCGCCAGAATATGTGAGTGAAACGGCTTGTGAGTGAATCTCGTGGTTGTTTCACACGATTTATATATAATCTGAATGATCCCGAAAAAATGCTCCCGTTATCTACTCTCCCTCACCCCAACTCCCCCACCCACCCCACACATAGCCTTGTACACCCATTCAAGAGCACAGATACACGCACATCGTTACTGTTCCCCATATACCAGAATACAAGCCACTCACACTAGATATATGCTATGTAACATGACGACCAAGAATACACAAAAAATAAGTTTGTCGGTCACGTGGTTCGGCGATTTGACGCTAATGAATATGCAAACGTGCGACTTTCCAGGCAAATTTCGTTTCATGAACTGACCTCAAAATGAATCGGGTTCTTGTTTGACTCATGCACGGGTAAGATATGCCCAAAGTTTGGTACCAATCCATGCCCGGGAACTGAAGATATCGCACAGACAAGCAAAAGTGAACAGGCGGACAGACAGATGGACGAAAATCATGATCGTGATCAGGCCATAAAACAAACCCTTCCCACTTTCTGTCCGCTATATTTATCGAGAGTGAACTGTTGGGTCGCCATTAGAAACTGATATGCCTGCAACCATTCTTCAAACATCAACGACAGTAGTATATATATCGCTTCTGGAGCCCGATTTAGAGTTATCTCCCCCTAAATCCTAGAACAGAAATCGGCCTCCAGATGTCCTTTTACTACTTATCAAATTGACGTCACTATGACGTCACATCCGGGCACGTGACATCCGGGTCACAGGTCACATCCGGGTCAAAAAGGTCACTTTCGGTCACGTGACAGCCCAGCAAGAGTTATCTGCCCCTACATTAGACCCCATGGAGCCGTAGCTGCCTTTACACGAATTTGCGATCAAGGGGTATCAATTTGCTCTCAAAGGTCAATGGGTATCAATTTGCTCTCAAAGGTCAAGGGGTATCAATTTTCTCTCAAAGGTCAAGGGGTATCAATTTGCTCTCAAAGGTCAAGGGGTATCAATTTTCTCTCGAAGGTCAAGGATTGGTGTATGTAAAACTAGGATTGGGTTTGAACATATAAGAAGCGGAACACGGACTTAACCCCTAAAATAGTGAAAACCCCTATCAACCAGGTCTAGAGGGGCTAATTTGGCTTCCCGGCGGATCGGGGCCTGCCGAGAGAGGCAGGGTGAGTTAGTGGGTGTATGTAAAACTAGAATTGGGTTTGAACATATTAACAGCGAAACGCGAACTTTACCCTTAAAAAAGGGAAAACCCCTATCAACCAGGTCTAGATGGGCTAATATCGCTTCCCGGCGGATCGCGGCCTGCTGAGAGAGGCAGAGTGGGTGACTGGGTGTACGAAAATTTAGGATTGGGTTTGAACCTATAAAAAGCGGAACACGGACTTTACACCTAAACAACGGAGAATCATCTAGAGAAGTGGGTATGGTGGAATTTGCAGGGCTGCATGTAAAATTAGGATTTGTCCCGAAAATATAAAAAGCGGAACAAGGACTTTACACCTAAACCATGGAGAATCATGGATGTTTTGGGGTCCACTCTTGGTACGAATGGGGCGCGTGGGAGGTGTCATAGTGTAGCACTCGTGGAGCAGCCTTCGACTGGATGCTTATGGCGTGGAAGTGTCACTAATTCATCGAAATGCAGTGACGCCCGTCAACGCCCGTCGATACGCCATAACGCCGCCTTAACGCCTTAACGCCCTATCTTAACGCCCTATCTGAACACCTTAACGTCCTAGCATAACGCCTTGATGCCATTGTGTAGACAGATGAGAGAACAACACCAAGGATGACAGGTCTATCATTTTATTATCCCCTCCAGTACATCATACCCACGCTGAGGCATTCGCGTTGGGTTGGTTTACAATTCAAGTAGGCTCTTGTCCAATCAGAAGCCCCCATTTGGGGCTGCATCTGTCATATTCGTTCTTGCCCGTTAGATGTATTCTCGACTGCTCTTATCCAAACAGAAGTCGTCGTTTGAGAAAGTTCAATGTTCGGTCATGTTCGCTCTGCTCCGTATGTTCTAATCCTTGTCGGGCAGGCCAGGATATTGTTCAGGCAGCATGTCCTGAAACAGTTGTTTGCGCATTCTGGTCGCATTTTCCAGGGCCTCGGTGGGTGGTAGCCCCATATCCTCTTACAAGTGACGCTTGGTCCTCATGATGGACGTGTGCGTGGGGTGTCCTTTCATTTCAAACAGGAGAAGGCTATACCGTTCATAGATGGCCATGGCTGTTATCCTGATGCAGGGACGCATTTAGATGTACGCCTGTTGTAAGTTATCCTGTTCGGCGTCCTCCATCGCTGCAGCATAGCTATTAATAGCTGCTGTCACAATACGATCCCGGAAGGTGGGTTCTTCCTCGTTTCCCTGGGATGTAGGCTGTCTATCTGAGGTCAAGCTCTCCGTATCAGTAGATAGACTCTCATCAATCTCTGTATCGGCTTCTTGTGCCTCGGAATCTTCAATCCCATGTATATTTTTCTCGTGTCGCATCATATCGTAACTTCTGGTGAACGTACGTTCGCACTCAGAGCAAGTATAAGCCATGTTGACGGTTGAACGTCGACTGTGCGTGTTTTGGGAATACACTTGCTTTTATAGACAGCAACGCCCGTCAAAGCTTAGCTTAACGCTTCAACGCCCTAGTGAATTAGTTCAGAAGCTCTGATTTTCATGGAAATGACACCAATCGAAATGCATTGACGCCCGTCAACGCCCGTCGTTACGCATTAACGCCCGTCCCAACGCCTTAACGCCCTATCTGTACGCCTTAACGCCCGTCTCAACGCCTTAACGTCCTAAGCCGAAGCATTATGCATTGTCGATCATCTATGGACGGACATCATTATGTTGGAGGTTAAAGAAGATAATTTCCCGTCTCCAGCTGCGTCTCCATAAAGGTTTGAAATGCCTCATGCAGGGTCAGCTGATTCTGGGCACGGGTAGTTGTCTTGGTATCCTCTTTGGGTACTATCTGCTTCTTTTGCAGCAGAAGACATACCCGTGTCACGCATTCGATGTCATCTATAAGCGTGATAAGATGACAACGCACGCGCTGGTGCTTAACGGTGATTCCACCTTGAGCTGTATCAATAATAGCATCGACATTGGCTTGACGTAATGCTTCGGCTAGAATATCTTCGTTGTTGGGTTCAAACAAGGTGGACTCTATAGTGCTCATGATGAAATGAGGAAGATGGTGCCGTGTAGTATATTTATAGTGGGACGCATTTGGTCTTAATGATGCGTTCAAACAAATGCTTCTTTTGTGCTATTGCTATGGCATACGCCGCTTTCCATTTCATGCCCGAGGTTTTCAACATCGACGCTGTTCTTTCGATTTCCATATAGACCGGGTCCTTGTCCAACAATTTCATACGGGTCACGAGGTTGCCATACTGTTGGCGTAAAGCCCGTCATAATCTGGGTGCCAATCTGTTATGGGTTAAAATTGCGGCTTTCTCTTTCGAATACCCTTTGTGGTGAAACTTGTTTTCTGTGGCCCCCAACGTGTCGCTCATCTCGGCGTCCATACTTGCTTTAAACAGATCCTTCCACAGCCTCGAGTTCACATTGTGTTCATTCCCTTATACGGGTTTGGGTTGGTCCTTCACGGTCGGGTGATATTCCGAGACTGAAGATATGAAGGAGACCCGCTATATGGGGGTGGGTTGCTGCTGCTGGACGGGTGCTGCCAGGTGTGGACTCGGCGGATGGTATAGGGGTATATGATCTTGTGGTGACCCCTCGCCGGGTAACAGGTGGGTCGTCAACCGGCGATTTTCGGGGGTATGAGTTTTTAAATCTACGAACAGGTAGCCGTACGGACCACTTGTCGCGGCTTGAAAGGCCTGCGTGAAATGGTCGATGTTCTACGGTTCGTCTATGTCGTGAGGAATTCTTGGGACGAAACTCACATTCTGTAATCGCGTAGTTTCGTACACTGGCATAAATTGACTATAGCACCATGCAACACTTTGTCGGAGCTGGGGTTGCCACACCTTCCTGTAAGAACTTCATCACCCAGGATATCTTCCACATCCTGTAGGGCCGTTCACCGTCATCGTACAGGGATGCCCTAATACTCTGGTGCGTGACGCAGGTGTTGATCGTTTGAATTTGCGCGTTATCGGGACTCCGTTCTGTGAGATGGCTTCGCTCTATACGATTATTATGTACGGAAAGCAAATGTCTACGTAGATTAAATGGCGTGGAGAATGACTTCGAACACAAGTGACATGCGTAAACCATGGCTCTCGTTCCACGGGCACCCGGCGTATAATGAAGCTTTCACAGATGTATGTCGTGTTTATATGCAAGAGCTCGGAGCTCGGGGATGGGACAGCTAGGTGTTTGGAGTTCGGAGCTCGGGGATGGGACAGCCGGGAGCTCGGAGCTCGGAGCTCGGGGATGGGACAGCAGGGACTTTGGAGCTCGGAGCTCGGGGATGGGGCTGTCGGGAGCTCAGAGCTCGAAGCTCGGAGATGGGGTAGTTGGGTGTTTGGAGTTCGGAATGTCTGCGCATGCGCGCCATATCCCCTGCTTCCACCACACGCCAGACCAGTCGGACGCTGTCCCACGAAAGCTTCATTATGATACCCCACACATCCCATTCGGACCCAAAATGGTCCCTCAGTCTCTCAAACACACCCCTACGCACCGCTAAAATGGCCCCTTTCGCTGCCACTCGTGCTGATGACGTCACCAATGACGACACAGATGACGTGGATATCCCTGAAGTCGTGGTCTACACCACAAGAGCTTCAGTTTGATACCCAACACGGCCTATTAGGACCAACGAAAAGGCCCCAAGTGCCGAAAGGGCACGTAGACGCCTCTCTTTGAAAAGCGTATCTGGGGTCGCATTGACCTTGGAAAGGGGATGTAGACATAGGGATCGCAAATTGGTGTAAAGGCAGCTACGACTCCATGGGCCTAATGTATGGAGAGATAACTCTTGCTGGGCAGTCACGTGACCGGAAGTGACCTTTTGACCTGGATGTGACCCAGATGCCCTTGTGACCTTATCAAATTGACGTCACTATGACGTCAAACCCGGTCCCGTGACGTCAATTTGATGAGTAGTAAAAGGGCATCTGGAGGCCGATTTCAGGTCTAGGATTTAGGGGGAGATAACTCTAAATCGGCGAAGCGCTTTATGTACTACTAACGACCAATTGAATTTCCCCCAATACCGCCATCTTTTTCGTGTGGTTCACGTGATCGAAATGTACGGTATCGCAGCGATGTCATATTCAAAACCAGACCTTATATTTATCGTCAACTCAAGAATGTTTTTTTAACTTTGTTCCAAATCTGATATGGTATGTCTTAATCTGAGAATTGGAGGGGGGACTTTTCGTCCCTTATTTATTTTCGTTACGCTTCGAGATAGAGGGCTGAAACTTTCCATACTATACCAACCTCCATAAGAAAATGTAATAAAAATTCATGTTGTCCGGCATGATGACGTCCCAGTGACGTCATCTTCTCGGAAGCCATATTTCGCTGATTTTTTTTTTCCCTGAGTATTATGTTTCTCTGAAAACCAATTGATATGATAGAAAATAAAGATTTGGCAAACGACTTACTTTCATGCCATTTAAGGCGAGAAAAATGCAAAAAAAAAATGGACAGAAAGCACGGAAAACAAAACTTCCTGACGATACCTTGATCGCTTTGTTCTGGAGCTATGCACTCCCCCCCACAAACCCAGCACAACGCCCCACGCCTGATATGCTAAAACACTCGGATCAACATACCTGAGAATGTAAATGTTGGAATCGTCAATTTGAAGGACTCCGCTGCTTTGTTATCATCCACACGTGTGATTAAATTTATCATATTTTGTAGGATAATTATGCCAAATTCATCAGCGACATTTCAAGACAGACTATGAGAATTCCTACCAAGACTGAGAACATTAGTAGTGGATGGTAGCAAACCATTCCGGCTGTTGTTTACATTCATAATATATTGATAAAATCGAGGAAAAATGAGAATTCGCGAGGACCCAAGACATCGACATTAGTCCCTTTAACATCGAAAGGATTCCCCCGGTGATCCGTCTGATTCCCTTGCCGATACCATTCTGTTGATCCACTTGAGGTCTCGTGAGAGACCGTTCTTGGATTCCACTTCAAGCATCACTACGTTTCCCTTACTTCTCTCAGTGTATAGTGCAATCGGAAAATAATTATTCATGAATTACTAGATCATCAGTGAACCTGAAAGATAACAGAATCGCAAAGATAAATGAATCCACTAAACGCCAAAGCTTTCATTTCATTGGAATAGCTCTAGCTTTAGGGAACTGTTGATGTTAAGCCTGGCAGTGTGACTAACGTCACAGGACCTACGAAGTAGGGTAGGCATTAGGACTCCGACGCGCACTGAGCTCTTGAAAATCCACCCGCCCCAAGTTGAAATCCTGCCTATATTAAGATGGGGTCTAATGTCAACGGTTCTCCTTATTTTGCCGACGAAAGGATTCGGATGTACTCACTCACTGACTACCGGACAATTTGCAGATGGTAGCCTACTTCGTAGGAACAGCGCCAATTTCAAGCGTTTTCACGATTGGCCCTCAACTGTGATCTCGATCGTTCACAAATTGTTCATACACATTCTACACCTTCGAATAATAGGCACAACAATCTCAAATCATCAACACATTCATAAAATAATTTTAAAAAGCAGCAACCACCGGAATGCGCTGACGCGCTTCACCCCGCGTAAGATAAACCTACGTAATCGAACATGGTGGTCACATACTGGATTTTATTGGATGAGTCCTTGAACCTTAACCGGTTCTACTCCTGAACCCACGCCTTTGACCTTGTTTGCTCCTCCCGTGTCCCTGCTCGTTTGGCACAAGGTTGTCTTTTATCACTACTCACCTATTTCGAAAGGGCACACGTACGACGGTCGTGGAATGTCCTCCCCGTTTCAGTTTCCAAATAGCAAAATTGAAATTCAAGAATGGATTTATTTTATTTTTTAAGCGTTGTCTATTTTTTATTTCTCAATTTGAGTAAAAATCAAACATGAAAGAACGATCAATTGAAAATTGAGCGTTGAATTTTCGTTTTCTGATTCTTCAACTTGCGAAAGAAGAATCGAAATTGCACAGTTAATCGATACGCGGACCCAGGGTGTCCAGTAAAGGCGTCAAGGCCTCAAGATTGATGCTGATTTCGCCTTTCAAATTGTCAAATCAGAAGGAAAATAATACATAGAAGCCAGGAAAATACTTTTATATATGAATTAAATAATCTTTTTAAACAACCGATTCACATTTTGGATTATTGCAATTATTATTTGCATTGTGTCCCTGTATTATATGCAGAACCCTCGAGTTCAGAAGATATCCCACGACGGGGTGGTTATTGTTCATCAAAAAATTCAGCAGTACATTATGTCCTTTAGATGGAAGCAATACAAATGATACTTTCCAAATTACGGTTGCTGCCGATCTCTTGAGAAATGCTGTACCGGTTGCCCAGCGTTATTCAAGGTATCAACTCTGCCTCTGTGTGACTATAACATATTTGAGTGTAATTCTGCGACATCCTACATCAGATCTCCAGACCTACGACCACCTCATCTACTCCCGTCACGATCACCTTCTCTACCGCCTTCCATCACTTGCCCCACCGCCGCGGCGATTGTCGTCACGGTCACCTCCTTTACCGCCGTCACGACCACCTTCTCTACCGCCGTCACGACCACCCTCACGGTCACCTCCTTTATCACCGTCACGACCACCTTCTCTACCGCCGTCACGGCGATTTTCTCTACCGCCGTCACGACCACTCTCACGGTCGCCGTCACGGCCACCCTTGCTTCGGCCGTCACGATCACCGTTCCTACGGCCGCCACCATCACCATCTCTATTGCCGTCACGGTCACCTTCTCTATTGCCGTCACGGCCACCTTTTCCGTCGCCGTCACGACCACGGTCTCTACGGCCGTCACGATCACCGTTCCTACGGCCGCCACCATCACCATCTCTATTGCCGTCACGGTCACCTTCTCTATTGCCGTCACGGCCACCTTTTCCGTCGCCGTCACGACCACGGTCTCTACGGCCGTCACGACCACGGTCTCTACCGCCGTCACGGCCATCTTTTCTGCCGCCGTCACGGTCACCTTCTCTCTGGCTGTCTCGGCCGGCAATCACAATGGTCACGACGCACGCCACAACTAGAAAACACAACATGGGTCGCACCATTTTGATCCTGAAAAAAATGAAACAAATAGGAAAAGTGAATAAACTTAATAAATTGAATGAACTAATCACGAAAACGATCTTGATGTATGTACATGTGGGCATAATGACTCCAATATAGTATTCCATATTCCAATAGTTTAAATGTAGTCATGAAAAGAAATACACAATTGCAGTACAGAAACTACATGCTGCATATCTGATTTACAGCGACACGGCTCTTCATATTACGGATAAGTACATTTATCCGGCTTCAAACAAATTCGGATTTGAAAACGAGCGAACACGGTCACAGGATGGGTAACTAGGTTATCTCCCTTTACAGTAGCTCCTATCTCAAAGCACTCGCGTCGGCTGGCTCGTTTCGATTACTTCTCGGGCTTCATTTTGACACAGGCGGCTGGGACAATCTATATGCCGGCGCCATATTGAACGTACGTTAAAAAAGAGAAAAGGCTGGAAACGGTGTTCAAGGCTTCTCGCCAAACTGACGTAAATAAAGCTTTATCTTCTCCAAAAACTATACCACCTTTCCCCTAGGACCCCCAGCGATGCTCATGCACACTTGGGTCGTCAACACCAGGTGTTTTATCCGAGTTTTAGCCGTCAATTCAAAATCAACCCATTGGACTGTTTACCTGAGACAATGACCCAGTTTACATCCGAATCGCCATTCCTCGGTCCTTTCCGCCTCCGCTCCGACCAACTCGAGTTGGAAATCCCCTACGCGTCAGCCGGAGCACGTGACCTACCACCGGATCAACGGAGGCGGAAAGGACCGAGGAATGGCGATTCGGATGTAAACTGGGTCATTGTCTCAGGTAAACAGTCCAATGGGTTGATTTTGAATTGACGGCTAAAACTCAGATAAAACACCTGGTGTGCATGAGCATCGCTGGGGGTCCTAGGGGAAAGGTGGTATAGTTTTTGGAGAAGATAAAGCTTTATTTACGTCCGTTTGGCGAGAAGCCTTGAACACCGTTTCCAGCCTTTTCTCTTTTTTTACGTACGTTCAATATAGCGCCAATATAGATTGTCCCAGCCGCTTGTGATTTTGACAAGTATTTGTAATAAAGATGAGCTTCAGCAGCTGTAGTTCTAAATTAGATCGCATTCATTTTGTGAACAGCTCGTATTTCATCGTAAATAGAGATGATCAAGGCCAACGAATAGAACATTTCGTTGTCGTCTTGTTTTCAAAATTCGTTCTTCCCACAGACTTTTAAAGATCGCAATTCTCTTCATGCTTTCGTCCGATACGTAACCTTATCAGCTCTACTATAACCAAACTTCGTACCTTACGAAAGTACACAATTCCCTGTGCGGGTAGACCTCAGTCATATACTATTTAGAAAAAGGCTATATTTTAGTTCATGAAATGGTCATCTGTTTAAGTATAAAATCTCTCCAAGTTCTATCTGTCCTTATTGTAATCATAACAATGAAAACCTTTGTCATTTCCTCTTGATTTGCCCCCTGCTTGCCGCTCTGAGAAAGCCAATGCTCACCTCGATTACAAACTTGATCTGTCCCGGTTTATATCACTAATTTGTAATTCATGATCGTCCAAATTACCTCTCAAATTTGTTTTTGCGTGGCTTTTCTGACTTCTTTCGGTTTGTGTGGGCCTGCTCAGGAATGACTGAGGTCCTAGCTAAACAATAGATGTCTGCGAATTTTCATCGAATAAATGTTCTCGATCCACCTGGGTACCTTCTGGCTTACCGCAAGGTTCCATTTTGAGACCTTTACTCTTTGTTATCTTTATTAATGATCTGCCTGGTGTTTTAATTATCTCACATATCAGTATGTACCCAGACGATTGTAAAATATGGATGCAAATTTGCTCACAAGAAGATTGCCAACTACTTCAATGCGACATAGATGGTGAAGTGAGTGAATTTTTAAAATTTTATTTTATCAAATGCTGTTACATCATGTTCACCACAAAGCGTAACGTGTTCTCGTCTGACTATTCCATAAACGGCAATCAGCTGGAACGTATAACTGAGGTGAAAGATTTAGGTGTGATTTTGAAAACTGATCTCAATTTCTTCTCATCGACTTATTCTTGATAACTTATACTCCATGGTCTTATTCATTTTTCTTTGGTATCTTAATTACACTTTTACTTATATTAGAATTCGCTGTATATAGTTTAAATTCTTAAAGTGATCTTAATTTGTATGCGATGGTTTTATAATTGAAATTCAGCATGTTGTATATAAACCGTTACATCGGAGTCTATTAGTGTGTCCTGTGCCTGTTGACTCTTTGTATAAATAAATAAAAAACAAATTTGAAGATCAAACGAATAGTGGTCCAAAAGTTCATTGCCGAATCCAAATGGTTTCGTACTCATGAACATCCTCAATCCTCAAGCGCTGACAGATGAAGCTGATCGGATCAGTAATGTACCAGTTCTGTAGATACAATTTATTCGACCCACTAAAGCTAGAATCATACACTACGAAAAAATGGTGTCGTTTTTAACACAATTTTGTGCTAAAATGGCTTAAACACAAACATTTTGTGTTGAAATCAACACCACTTTGAAATCAACATATCAACACAAAATTCTGTTGATCGCAACACAAATTAGGTTTGATTTTAACACAAGTTGTGTAATTTTCAACACAATTCTGGTGCTGAAATGGCTTCAACACAATTTTTTCTCAGTGTAAGAAGAAAAGAAATACCCACTTCTACATAAGTATTATCTGTAAGTCTAGACAAAATGCCACCACCCATCAACCCCCTAAAAAAACACATTTTGTCATTTAACAATTTATTATGTTTTTTTGTGTGTGTGTGTATGTCAATTACTATATTATCTTTTTCTTCTTTTTTTTTAAACAATTTATTGTGTGTTCTTTCTGTAATGTTATTAATTAAAAGTATATCTGAGGAAAGCGCACATGGCCTTGTGGCTGTGCATAATCCTAAAAAAAACTTCATAATAAATGCTCATAATAAAGCAAGAAGACTGGGACCTGAACAGAAGAGAACTGTACACGAAAAGGGTATAAATGTGGAGAAAAATAAGCCACTTCGATTGACTTTCACGGATGCGAAAAGCAAGCTCCTTTTCCCAAGGAAATCTGTGACACTAAAGGAAGAAAATGCATCCACTAAACCCGAGATGACACCAAGAGAAAGGGAGAGACGGCAGAGAATGTTAGAAGAAATAAATGACCGGGTATTGGCTGAAGAAAAAGACCTGATGATATAGAATTGAAAAATCGAAAAACGCCGCCTCCCAACTGAATCCCACGTCTAAATTGTATAGATTTCTGAGACATATTCCACATTTTAATGTATTGATAATTTGCTTGATTTTGTTAGAAAATTTGGGTAGTTCTTTCCTAGCGTTATCAACATGCTACTTTGATCCATCAGGTATAAAAATCCAATCTTAATATTAAACATTGGACACATTCTTCTGACTGGAAAAAGGAACAATTTAACCCTATCGGACCTGGGCTTTTTGGGACATGTTGTGGTCTGGTGGGGGAGTGGGGGGGGGGGGGCGAAATGCGCCCCAATTATTATTATTTTTCTTACCCCTTGAGCTCGGGGGCTGAAATCTACCACTACCACTACCCTTGAGTCAAGCTCTGCCAGGAAACGTAAAAAAATCCAAGATGGCCGTCTTAATAATGTCACAGTGACGTCATTTTCAAAACGGTTTTTTGGTCGATTTTTCAGTCAGATTTTCCAAAATTTTTACTTATGCAATTTCTCCGCAAAAACTGCATGAAAAGTTAGTAAATATTAATGTGATGTGAAATAAAATAGTTTTTGCCAGCTGTTCATCGCGGAAAAGCAGAAATTTTGAAGAAATATGACAAAAACGTCACCTTTCTGGGACCCCACGTGGCCGCCATCTTGAATTTTCCCATGAAAAGGCTCAAAATGACTCCAATATGATAAACTATAAAGTTAGAGAGTGTCAGCTCTCCATTTTTTGTCGTTCCGGAGATAGCACAGAAAGTTTGGTAGCCCCCCCCCCCCCCACCCCCAGGCCAGGTAGGGTTAAAATACCGATTAAATAGGCTTAGCAAAGTGATCCAGCTCTACATAGGCGAGTGACAACTAATTATATTAATTTTCTTTTTAATATTATACTTCGACCTTATGACTCAAGAGTTATCATCAACTTGCTTTAGTCAAATTATCGTAAAATTTGGAAGAAATTAATTTGCACAAAAATCGAGACTGACTATAGTAAGAGTTGTCTTCGTCGGAAAATATCTTAACAATGACAATGATTTCGATACTCCTCAGCTATAGGAAAAAACCGCCGGAAAATCCCCGATATATCCATACCGATCACATCTATAATATAATGTTATTAATCAGGTATTTTGATAATGGCCTAATTACAGGACAGATATATGCCGCATTGGCCCGAGACCAAACGCCGAGGGCCAAGACGGCAGACCGAGCGGAGGACCTCCAACTGGGCCAATATGATAATTTTATTAATTAACTTTCCTGAACATGCAGCACGATGTTTTCTTTGAATGAATGGTGATTTGATGGGTATTAGATGACCCAACTTAGAAAATGTTAGCGATCGTGGCGAAAAATAATACGGTCAATTTCAGATATTAGGCTGCCGCTATAGTAACCACGGATTGTCAGATCAGAGCAGACCCATGTCAATTATGGTTTGATATTTTACCAAATATTTGACAAACGATTAGTTGCATTATCAGGAGTAAGGAGTCAGATATTGGCCGAGTTTCTCATATTGGCCGCCTTTTCCCATATTGGTCGACTTTTTCCATATTGGTCCAGTTTTGATGCCGTATGATGTGGACCTATTTAACCGTATAACGTTTGTATCATTGGCAGTTAATTAATAATAACATATACTATCTGTTTGTAACCCTACTAATAATTAAACGGAATATTAATGCGTGTTAATTGTGAAAATACAACAAAATATGAGTGTATATACCGGTACGGGAATAACTTATTAGATACGCTAAATAAATACAGTACACAATTAAACAAGTTGAGATTTAAACCCGTTGTAACTTGTATCAAGAAATACTGTGTCATATGTTGGAATACGGGTTAAAGCAAGTTATTAAAACGAAGGATGCATCACTGTCATTTCGTCCATCGTTCTGTTCGCTTTGTGTTACACAGGGGTTCGTTATCGTTTGTTAATTGGTCAATTAGGTTTATTTGAGGTATGTGTCGGGGGAATAAGATAAAGCAGGATAGGACCAACCGTCACAGTTGAGTAAACCAATATCTGATATAACCACGATCGAATGCACTTTTAATGATAAATTGATTGTTGGAATATGACACTAATTCGCATCTCTGAAAAAAAAAACATTGACGAGTTTACATTCAGGGTTTTGCATCAATTAATTTATTTCAAAAACACCTCAAACTCGCAAATTTTGCTACATTCCCGGTGTATTTCATTTAAAAACTTGCTACGAATAATTAATCAGTAACATAAAAAGATGCGTCAAATAATAAAACTTCATTTCAGAATTTTAAAAATCCCACAGTTCGGCAGAAAACACGATTTTGTGAAGAACTTCTACAAAACAATTTTACCGCTGAAGAAATTGTTAAACGCATAGTTTGGTCAGTATAGGTGCAAGCATTCCATGTGAGAAAATGGAAATAAAAATAGAATTATTGTCAGAATCCACGCATAGTCACTTTTTAGCTAAAAGCGAAATGTTTTGCATATTATAGGATTCACAGGATTTGAAGCGGCATTATACGGATATTTTTTCGTCAAGAAGATTCAGTTCACTAGCTGTATTATGAAATATTCGTTAAAAAACGCTTGTGTGGAAAGATTTAGGTTGACTTTACAACCCCAACCACAGTAAACCGAATTAACCAATTAACTAGGGTAACGAGCCCAAGTTGGTAGTAGCATTGCGACAAGTACCGGGCAATTCAATGCTGCAATATTGCTAAAAGAGAGACAGAGATGGACTCATACAACATAATACAACCAAACTTAGGTTCGACAGATATGAACAAAATATAATTTTAGACAGTTATATTCTAATTTCTAGTAAACGGAATAAAAGAAAAAGACTCACCATATGCAGTCAGATGAAATTTGATTCCGTCAGACTTGCCGAAAGATTGTTGGTTCAATAGTTCCGGAGTCGAACGTGTCCACCAGTTTTATACCATGCCAGGTTTGGTCTACTCCCTGCCCACAGGTGATTAAATATCACAAGACTACTAACATCAATAACTTGATGTTTAACAAATTGAAAAATATCACAAAGTCTAGCCCGAAAATACCATGAACTGAAGTGATCTAATTACTTTTTTTTGTTAATTATCTCTGATTAGATCACTGGTCGGAACCCTAGCCCACGGTGGAGTATCAGACCGAAACGTAAAAGAAAGAGATAAAACCTCATTCGTTGAAGATCTTTCATTGCACACGGTGTGTGGAAAAGGGACCGGCACCATAAACTTTTTATCGAATAAATAAATAATACTATTTATGCTCGAGATAGACTAGGTCAGAGAATGAGCTCAGTTTGCTGGGAAAGACAAACACAATACCCAGAAATCTGGTTAGGTCATTTATTCAAATGACAATGGTTATAATCATAATTCAAATGACAAATCATTAATTCAAATGACAAATGATAAAATAGCAGGGGCATGGAGAACACATATGAATTATGTGAATTATGTGTTACCAAATGCAGTGATAGAACATGCCCCCAATTAGCAAATAATGTAAATGTTGTTATACCAGCAAAGGTGGGGAGCATAAAGGGCTTCCTGTTACAAAATGTCACAAGACAGAGAATTGAGGGAGGGTAGGGAGGGTTTTTCTGTAACAAACTGGAGAAACCAAATCCATCACTGACGTTTTCCAGAAACAAATTCCAGGTAGCCGAGGAAACACCTACCTCGTGTTAAAA
>JAVTVY010052095.1:0-27185 GCA_036873755.1 Hanleya hanleyi | reverse complement strand
GAAGCTCATATCTTGAATTGACAGTATTTGTGGCTGGGATTCATAGCCATTTACTATCTAATACCATTTACTATCTAATGAAATACAAGGATCCAAATAAGGTAATTAGAAGGGCATTACATCCAGTGACCTCTGACCTTTGATTAGAAATACTGGCGAATTCTGCAGCAATAAGTCATACCTTGATCCACATTGACTTGACTTCCTTCAATGCTATGCCTGGCCTGATGAGGAAGTACAACTCGGATCTATTTATGTGACACCCAGACTGATCCAACTCAACTCTGTCACCAATTCTCCGATCTAAGGATATTCCACAAACACGCCAGGACTAATTATGAAAACTATCACACTTCTTGTTCTTGTTCAGTAACTTACTGTTCAATATTTATTTACACGTGTTGGCGGAGAAAACCGCAGCTCGACACAGCGCTAAACAACCCGCCATTTTATGCGCATAACTGTAATATCTAGCTCGGGTGCCCTTCGAAATTGCTTAGTTGCGAGGTTACGAAGGGTTCCCGAAAGACTTTTTCGCGAGACTTACGAGAAAAGAAATCAATACCAGTTGGCGAGATACAGCCGATGCTTTCATCATCAAGGAAATCTACGTTTTGAATGACGGGTGATGTATCAGTCGATACGAGGGACTTAATACTTGAAACTGACTGCTTGAAGTTTATTACTGACAACTCAAAACTTAACTGGAAGTGAATGGTCTGGATTGAGAATTTGTTTGAAAATGAAAGTTCACACGCATCGATCAACAACAACAACAACACGTGTAGACAACACTGCAGCGCATTGTCATTTGACGATCTAAATATTTCATTTTCATTTTTTATGAGTTGATTCCTTTATTGAATAAATTGTTCTGCCTCGATAGTTTAGATTTTTTCAGATCTTTGAATAAAGTTGTAATTTTTTTAACAGGTTAGGGCAAGATGCTCATTGAGCTATTGTAGGCTGATCTAAATAAAATTCTCTCGGACAACTCTCGCTAAACAAGAGCAGAGAGCAATTGATTGGAAACGGCTGTTAGTAACCAGCTAATCAACATCTTTAGTTGTTATTCATAAATTCTTTCAGTTACAGAGAACAATAGATGTTCCATCAGCTGTCATTGTCAATGATCCACCCGACTGGGGTACGGATTCATGGTATAACATTGTCTGGCACTGGTTTTTCTCCATAAATTGATTTATTTACGGCACTTTATCTGTATATCGTAATGTTAAAAATTTGAGTAGGTCTAGAAAACTTGATTTCAAAGTTATTTTCCACAACTTCTGACTATTGTCAATTGCCCTGTTGATCAGTCCATGGCCTTCGCCCAACAGCATTCCATACAAACATAAAAAGCCAACAGGACACATTGATCAGGTGAACAAAGTTGTATGAAATCACAGTCATGATTAAATTATAGATGTATGTGGTATATAATGCAACTGGTCCTAAAAATATTATTAAACTCAATTTGCACCCCTAAAAGCACGCTAAATACTCAATTTGCTGGGTGAAAAACTCAATTTGACCATTAACGGTCCTAAACAAAATGACTTCTATGAATCCCTGGAAATAAAGACGCTGTAATACCTGTAAAACCTCGTGTGAAATGTTCGCCGATATTCTGCGAGATCCCATAATAAGCCAATCACGACAATTTCTGACTTTTCTCTCTGACAATGATTGACGTTTACTTCACGGAGATTAACATCTTCGCGCGGCCAAATCTTTTGATATTGTCTACCCCCCAACAAAGCCAGACTTTTCGGCGGAAGTAAACTCTTTGATCTGCACTTTTTACCATGTAGACCATCTGGAAATGATGCCATATTTGAATACTGTTTCCCGATAATGTTTATATATCAGTCCACGTGCTACCGTGTGTAATTACTGTGGGCGTGATTTCAGCAAGCTAGCCACGTGATTGGCTAACAAATCTAGTTTCAGATTCGCATGGGATTTATATAGGGCTGAATTCAGATATAGTATTCCGTGATATTATATCTGAGTTTACTGAGATTGCTGTATAACCATGATAAACTACATGTTCATTTACCTCAGATTTAACTCATTACAACTGTTCAGCACGGCAGAAACCACTGGTTTATGCAATGATCTGAATACAATTGGGCCACAAGTTATTTGAGGTTATACACTAACTACATGTAACCCTCTGTCCCAGTTTAAACAAGCAAGATAGAATGTAGTAGAGTCCTTTGTCATTGAGTCCTTTTTCTTCTTATGAATTACATCATATCTTTTTGTTTCAAATCATGTTTTATGCAAGTGTTAAATGTCACTGATAATGTGTCTGAATGTTAAGCAACATGACACATAATTATTCATCATACGACATCATTTAATTCTTAACCCATTTTGTTTAATTGTTAAACTAACTGGTGCACATAGATACATCTACCTGGATTTATTGTTATAGGTGCATGTACATGTAAATACAACATATCCTGTAGTCAGTGTTTGCCATAAAGAACAAATTTGGGGAGGTAGGTGGATTTGAAATTGTTTTTGTAAACTTCAGGAATTATAAATCTTTTTGCAAAGGTTTTCACAAAATTCTGTTGAAAAATATGGAAAAAAAATAAAAAATAGACCTAATTTTTTTGAATCCTGATAAAAACGGAATTTATTTGGAAGAGCCTCATATACATGTAGCACTATTAGTACATTACAGTCTAACACATCTGGAGGTTATTTAAATCTGTACTGAATGACTCTCAATGGATCAAAAATAATTGACAAATAGTAGCAGAGAAGAAAATCCACCAGATAGTACTACATATAAAATTAGTTTTGTTCTGTGTGAAAATAGATAACCTATATATCACTGACCTCAATTCCTTGGTATGGTAATTCCCCTAATAATTCGATCACCAGAATTGAAGCAAAAATGGCTTATATCTGGAAATATTCTTGATGGCACCAGCTACAATGACTTTTCTTCAATTTAAACGATGGATGGGAATGGTACATTTTCTCTGTGATTGAATAACAGAGTTGAAAAGTGAACTTCCTGTGATTGAATTATTAGGGGAATTACCGTATATACATCTTTGATGACCATATTAGATACACTGATTTACAAACATCAATCTTCATGAATATGTAACATAAATCTCAATATGACCTAAATTCCATACAAAATTAGGTAAACTTTCAAGTAGTGTTCTGTGTAAATGCTTATATTATTTGTGGGGCGTATCTTTCGCTGTTTCAATCGAAAGCGTCATCACTGGATTAATCTTTCACGATTGAGCCATTGTCAAGTATGATTTTGACTGCGGTGGCTCCCTGGTTGCAACATGAGGGGGAGACTCACAAAATCCCTTGGCTTCCCCCAAGCAATTGAGAAATATGCCGAGAATATTATATAAACATTTATGACTATACTAAACATTCAAAATTGTCCTTTTTAGAAAAACATCATCAATTCTGCATATATAACAGCTACATTCAAGAATATATTATATCACAAAATCATATTTAGATTAATACACAGAAAAGGGTCATAACTCTGTAAAATAAGCGCCAGAGACGAATACAAGTAGATAAATAAGTTTCCAAAATTTGGTAGCTGTATTGAGCACATTTCTTCAGATATAACTGGTTACATTCAAGCATATCCAAGATTATTACACCCGAAAAGGGGCAGAACTCCATGAAATAAGGGCCGAGACGATGATTTTTTTTGTACGTTTCTAGAATGCAACTAGATAAATAAGTTTCCAAAATTTAGCACCTGTACCGAACACGGATCTGCAGCTATAAGTTGTACATTCAACTCCATAAAATATGGGCTGAGACAACTAATTTCTTTGCAGGCATTTAAACAACTGTAGATAGAAAACTGTCAATGATTTTCTGATTTTGAGGCAACAGTGACCTTTAACCTCCGACCTCGACCTCAATTTCGGTACATCGTCTGTAGCTAGTGTATTCACTCACAAAAAATTGCAACTGTGGATAGAAAACGTTCACAGATGTAGACTGGACACGAGCACTGCAGTGATTTCCTGTTTTTCAGGTCAGTGGCCTTCGACCTCTGACATCGACGGTCGACCTTAATTTTCGTACGCGACATATTGTCTCCCCGTAGGGTATCCACTCACCAAAAATTGGAACTGTAGATAGAAAACTGTCCCAGATATAGACCAGACAAGAGGGACGGATGGACGGACACACAGATGGAAACCACCATCACATAATACGTTCGCCGTTTGGCGGGCCAGGGTACGAAATAGCCATTTGCCCGGTTGCCCGGGGCAGCCAAAATTTCCTTTGGGATACCATATTCTTCTTGAATTGCAATGCATTTTGATATGTTGGTTGCCCATACTTGCCCATGGGCAACTAGAATTTGATTCCCCATTTCACACCCTGCGGGCGTATAAAAATGAGAAAATTGACAGGAGTTTTGAACATTCTGAAAACAATTATGTCGCAAGTATTGGATGTTTTCAACCTGTAACCATCTAGGTCATCTATACGTGGTAAGACTGACCCTGGGACCCTACTTCCGGCAACTGCAAGAGGGAATTTCCAGAAATCAATACCACCTGACTTCGTCAGTCAATCAGGTTAAGTCTACCGACGTAACCCCAACATAACCCGCTATTTTCGAGTCATGTGATGTCCTACTTGTTCAAAATTATCTACCACACCTCTTGGATGATACAAAAGTTATTCATACCTATTTGTTTTGTAAGCCCAGGCAATATCTGTTTCCGAAGTCGTATGAAAACCTGTAATTTATCAGATTTCTCCAGTATGTGTTCCGCCGGATGAAGTCCGAACAGAATCCGGTAAAATACCGGATATCGTTCCGTGATAATGGAGACACACGATTTGCAAGCTATCTTATGGATGGCGAAGTGTACGCAAATGGGATGTTTTATATAGTATTCACATTGTACCAATTTGCTACAGGCACACGTTAATCAAGCTGAAAATTAGAACATGAGATTGATCTAATCAAAACCCCTCGGCTTTCCCCAAGTGATTGTGACCCATGCGTAGTGTGAATTGGGGAAGAGATAGTTCTATGTGGGATGATCAAGATATACCGGTAGTACATTCAGGCATATAGGACAGAAATAGATAATTATATATCTGTAAAGGGGCATAACTCTGTAAAATATGGGTCGAGGGGAGCCACTTTCGATAGGCGTCTGACTTAGCACTCTGTAAAATAAGAACCGAGACGAATAAGCTGTACCGAACATGGATCTGCAGATTTAACTTGTACATTCAGCTACAGATAACAAAATTGGAGATTATTACATCCGAAAGGGGCATAACTCCATAAGCCGAGGCGAGTTATCCTTTGTTGGCTTGTAGAATACAACAAAATAAATAAGTTTCCAAAATATAGTAGCTATACCGAACACAGTTCTGCAGATATAGTTGGTTACATTCAGGCATATAGGACAGAAATAGAAATTAATATATCTGTAAAGGGGCAGAACTCTGTAAAATATGGGCCGAGGGAAGCCACTCTCAATAGGCCTCTGACTTAGCAGTAGATAAATAAGTGTTGAAAATTTGGTGGTTGTATCTCAAGCGGTTTTGCCTAAAATGCGTTAACGGACGGACGGACGTACGGACGTACATGGCAACGACAATACCCCGAGGCCAAAATGGCCGAGGGGTAAAAAGTACAATGCTATGCCCCAATTTTTATATCATTTTCTGATATAGGATTAACTTTTTTAGCAATACAAAAAATATGAAAAAAATGACATGAATTTACACCAAAACAAGGGAGCCACCTTAATCATTTTAACTACTGATTTACTCGACTCTCACACTGGGAACTCTGTATGATCGTTGATGTTAGCCCTCAAATGCCCCAACAAAATCAAGACGAACCTCTTCAAAAGTAAATCATACTTCAACAAAGCTTATGTGAAGACAACAAAGCCAGAGCTGTATAACAGGTACATGTGTAGTAGGGACCTAACATGTACATTTCAGACCCCTACCTTGTAAAACAGGAGATTGATCTAATCAAAACCCCTCGGCTTTCCCCAAGTGATTGTGACCCATGTGTAGTGTGAATTGGGGAAGAGATAGTTCTATGTGGGATGATCAAGATATACCGGTGGTAGTTGGTTACATTCAGGCATATAGGACAGAAACAGAAAAATTATATATCCTTAAAGGGGCATAACTCTGTAAAATATAGGTCGAGGGGAGCCACTTTCGATAGTCGTCTGACTTAGCACTCTGTGAAATAAGAACCGAGACGAATAAGCTGTACCGAACATGGATCTGCAGATTTAACTTGTGCATTCAGCTACAGATAATAAAATTGGAGATTATTACATCTGAAGGGGGCATAACTCCATAAGCTGAGGCGAGAAATTCTTTGTTGGCTTGTAGAATACAACAATATAAATAAGTTTCCAAAATATAGTAGCTATACCAAACACAGTTCTGCAGATATAGTTGGTTACATTCAGGCATATAGGACAGAAATAGAAATTAATATATCAGTAAAGGGGCATAACTCTGTAAAGTATGGGCCGCTTTCGATAGGCATCGGACTTAAGCACTACTGTAAAATAAGAACCGAGACGAATAAGCTATACTGAACACGGATCTGCAGATATAACTTGTACACTCAACTACAGATAACAAAATCGAAGATTATTACATCCGAAAGGGGCATAACTCCATAAGCCGAGGCGAGTAATCCTTTGTTGGCTTGTAGAATACAACAATATAAATAAGTTTCCAAAATATAGTAGGTATACCAAACACAGTTCTGCAGATATAGTTGGTTATATTCAGGCATATAGGACAGAAATAGAAATCAATATATCTGTAAAGGGGCAGAACTCTGTAAAATATGGACCGAGGGAAGCCACTTTCAATAGGCGTCTGACTTGGCAACAGATAAATAAGTGTAGAAAATTTGGTGGTTGTATCTCAAGCGGTTTTGCCTAAAATGCGTTAACGGACGGCCGTACGGACGGACGGATGGACGTACATGGCAACGACAATACCCCGAGGCCAAAATGGCCGAGGGGTAAAAAAGGGGCAGGGTGCTAGTCAGTTGAAAAGGGGCATTTTTTGCGCGGACGAGGAATAAAATGGCATGTCGGAGGCACTATGAGTCGCGGCGGTGGTATCGGTATTTTCTAATATCACCACTCATTTCTGTCGACCACATGCATTGAAAGAATGGATTGAAAGAATGATACACAGGAAATCTGCTTAAAATTAGATCTGCAGTAAGCACTCCCTAGTTTACTCGTCAGTCATGTAAATCTGAACCTATTGGTTTTACTTCGGCACTCCATCATGGTTTTTCATTTTGATGTGTATGGGACATTAGTGTTTTTGAATTGCCCCCAAATAAACAAGATTGTTTATCAATTGAAACATTATTTGAGTACCGTGAGTGTGAGGATAGCTGGAAATTTGTAGAGTTTGGACTTTTTCTCAAAGAAACAAGCTATGAACAAAATATTCAATACTCTGTAAAATGGACAAAAAGAAAATGGTTCCCTAACAATGTGATATAATGAGCTCTCATGACTGGGATCACTTGTTTGGAATTCACAAGATGTCAACCGAGAAAAATGTTTACTGATCATATCAAGAGAGAGAGAGAGAGAGAGAGAATTAAGGTTGATTTGCCATAGGCCTATCCCATATGTATATAATTTCTGAGCGATAACTTCTGAACTGAAATCTTTGAAAATAATGACAAATAGAACGTCTTTATTACGGTAGTCCCAAAATGCTACTGAAAAGCAGCGTGTACCATACACATGTACCAAAAAAGTGTCAAAGTTCACAAATGGATTTAGATGTTTTTATCTCCAAATATTCATTATTTGTGCAAATCATACACCAGTGAAGCCTGAATATCGATCATATGAATTTTCAGCTTGCTGTGATATAGGTAGCTATGATCTATTTCTTTCAAGATACTCATAATTTTCACTGGAATTTGCATGAAAATTTGTTGTTGTTGTTGTTACTGCTAAATGGTCTTTATACTATTCGGATGAAATGGGCTACGTAATATCGCCATATCTCAATAAGGCTTCAAATCAATTTGAAATTTCTGAAATAATGCGGCAGATAATATCGGTCCCATAAAATTAGACTGAGTCGACGTCTCCACGTGGCTGCGATCACCAACGAATCATTTACCAATGAATAAACAGGGTCAACATGAGGCCAAATTACGTAAGAAGTATTGAAACTTCGAACTTATCATTAAAAGAGCTTAGTACCAGTAATTATTCTTGGCATTTAATCTACAAGTCCGCTCAAACTTCGGTGATTATCAGTGTGAAACAGCGGGGTTTTCCCCGCAACGCACAGCTTTCAATCTCGAGATAACGTAACGAGGTTTCTGACTGGCTAAGAGTACCGCCTTATCAGGACTCCGCCAATCACAACGCCAGTACTTCAATACGTTGCTTCAAGCAAATATGGCGGACAGAAAAGTTTCCGTACACAACTACGGTCCTTCGATAAGACAGATTAATCCTTCTTTGAGTTGGGGCGGATCAACGATGTGAAGGAATGGAATTTGGAAATAAACAACCTGTATTCATAAAGTATAGTAGCAGAGCACGGCTTTAAGGAAGAGACGGGGCGCGGTCTGAATGGGGCAGGGCGCATTTTCAGGCATCTCAGAAGGGGCGGGGCGCGCTCTGAGCGGGGTGGGGCGGAGCGCCCCTCTGGTTTACTCAAGCGAGGGGTCTGCATTTAACAGTTTGTCATCAGTGGTGTCTCAAGTGATTATATGGTGATATAAGGTGTGACATGTATGACTGCCCATCAAGTAAATACAACCCACTAACCCAGTCAGAGTCAAGTGCTCACATTTCTGTTGACATGTGAATAAAAAGAAATTCATCAATAGATATTAGTGGCAAAGTAAAGTAGGATAATGACAATGTGTATCTCTGATACAATTTAAGTGTTCTATACGAAACTTGCTATACAGCATCGATGTATCAAGCGATTTGCAATGGATAACCACATCAGTTCCTCTGAGTGGCAGGAAGGATGGGCAGCCATCTTGAATTTATGCAAAATCGTTAATGATTTCTATCTCTGATACCATTCAAGTACTCGATGTAAAATTTGGTATACATCATGATCATCGATGCATCAAGAGTCTTACGATGAATGACAGAACTGGTTTCTCTGATTGGGCGAAAATCTTGGCGACTAATTTTAATTTATGCAAAGTCATTATTGATCTATATCTGATACCGTTTTAGTGCATATGAAACTAAAAACCATCGATACATCAAGAAACTTATAATTGATGACAACTAGTTTCTCTGATTAGGTGGAGAACTTGATTGCCATCTTTAATTTATGCAAAATCTATACCTCTGGTACTATTCAAGTGTTTGATGCAAGATTTTGTATTCATCTTTAATACATCAAGAGACTAAAAATGAATGACAGAACCATTTTCTCTGATTGGATGGAAACCTTGGCAGCCATTTTTAATTTACATAAAATCATTGATGATCTATATTTCCTTTGATACTGTTTAAGTGTTCAGTATGATACTTGCACCATCGATACATCAGAAGACAACTAATGACTGCCGGTTTCTCTGATTGGATGGAAACCTTAGCCTTAGGGGCCATTTCTAATTGCAAAGTTTTTAATAATTTGTACAAC
Source organism: Hanleya hanleyi (assembly GCA_036873755.1). Lineage (NCBI taxonomy): Eukaryota > Metazoa > Mollusca > Polyplacophora > Lepidopleurida > Hanleyidae > Hanleya > Hanleya hanleyi. The sequence goes on along the minus strand of JAVTVY010052095.1, from coordinate 17,495 downwards.
AGCTGTGCAAATTATCATGTATGACTTTGTACGTGTAAGAGTACAATTATTATAAACCTAAATAAATAAAATTTTGAAATATTTATGTCTGTTTTATTCACGGTAACTGACGTTACCACCCTCGAGGGGCAACTAAACGTCACATGGTAACTGACGTTAAAGTTGACGGTTACAAGGTAAGACATATACCCAACAGCCTCAGTAACGATTCCAAAAGAATTGTCGTACCCCAACAGACAATCATGGCCTAAAGGAAGAGAATTATGCTTCCTAACTTCTAACTCCTTGTTAATTTCTTCAAACAGTCAAATAGTGCACTTTTGGTAACTGACGTTATCCCAAAAATGTGACATACTTTGTCAGCAATTTCCAGCCAGAATATCTTAACTACAGGAAGCAGTATATTCTGATGTCAGAAGGAACCGTCACAGCTGTTGTAGGCAGTGAATTAGGGAAATTTATTCCAAAGTTTATGGCTTCTGTGACAGAGTTAATCAGGTTGGGGAAAATACCTTGATCGAGGTATTATACCTTGATCGGGGTATTATACCTTGATCGAGGTATTAGCCTATACCTCGATTGGGTTATAGGGCTATGTCAACTTCAGTTTTTATATATTTATGGAAAATGTGGACATTCACACACATGCCGGACTGCATGAATCTTTCAACAGCATCCATTGCTTCATTATTCCATGATTTTCACGGCAAGGTATTACTTCGTTTTATGCGACTAATCACTCAAATTAACCACTTCAATATTTCAAAAATGAAACATGGCTTCAAATGACATATTCGGTGAAATTTATTCTGTAAATGAAAAAAGCATGGGGTGGCATACTTCCATATCAAGGTCATGCGCAAATTGCAGGATTTGAGAGGCAATGTCTAGTTAATAAATCAAGTTTAACTGACAGATACATAATCTAAACTGCTAGCATGTGCACATAAAAAACAGACCTCTGCTCTGGATATTATGACCCTGCCATGTGTATGCCTGCTAGGAGATTGTGCATTGCATCAGACAATTTAATCAAATTTATTCATCAGTCAGTGCATCTACATTCATGCAACATGGATATGACTTTGAGATGGAAGTATGCCATCACATGCCATTTTCATTTACATAATAAATTTCACCCAATATGTCATTTGAAGCCATGTTTCATTTTTGAAATATTAGAGTGGCTAATTTGATTGATTAGTCGCATAAAACGAAGCAATAAGTTGCTGTGAAAATCGTGGAACAATGAAGCCATAGATGTTGTTGAAAGATCCATACAGTCCAGGGTATGTGTGGATGTCCACATTTACCATAAATTGACAAAAACTGAAGTTGACATAGCCCTATACCCCAATCGAGGTATAGGCCTATACCTCGATCGAGGTATAATACCCCGATAAAGGTATAATACCTCGATCAAGGTATTTTCCCCAACCTGTTAATATCTAACCCAAATATATTTAGTGTATAACAGCCAAAAATTTGGTCTAACTTTAAACGAGACACCGAGATTAAATAATAAGCTAACATTGAAAAAACAAAAAAACGTCTTGATAATCTTCCAAGTATAAACTTCAAATTGTATGAATGTATTTGTGTCAGACTTTAAATTTATTTTTGGAGTGTGTGTTACAAATTACATTTACAACTGTACAATGCAGATTCGGCAGTGACAGCCGTGGCAACCACAACAGTGCCTAACAAAACAAAAATACCTACCAATAACATCAGCTACTTTATCTCTTGCTATAAAGTAAGCGTCGTCACCAAATGTCCATTTCTTCAAACCTTGTGGTTTGGAATTTGTCAAAGTCTTGGAAAACCCCGAGGATCCCGTCACAAACTGCAGTTCTTTTCTTTCTACTGACGACTTCAATTGAATTTCACTGTGGATACCCGTAACAATAGCCCGAGCGAATAATCGCCCGTACAAGGCTACTGATTGCATGTTTTCCCTTCTTGTTCTACTCAAATCTACCGATCCGGAGCCATCAACATGAGAGAAATACTACAGCCACATGCTCCTACCCGATGTCAGCCATCTTTGTTCTCCGCAAGATCGTGGATCGTGACGTCATTTGTTGTGAATGACCAAAAGGGAGATTACCCTCAACCTTCATAATTGAAGGTCATATTAACCTTCAACCATTTGCGAACACTTCGCTACCGCGTATAGATGACCCAGATGGTTACAGGTTGACCTTCAACATGTAATCGATCAATGAATTAATTGTGAATCATTTGTGAATTTGTTTGTAATGCATTGATTCTTGTTCTTGTGATTGTTCGTCCATCTGGGCGCCATGATTGGCTTAATAAACATCTTATCTTATCTTATCTTTCCGCGATAAGATGGATGTCGAAGTGTACGCAAATGATTAACTTTATGCGCATGTCGAGGGTGCATTACTAATGAGTATGCCTACCATTTTCTTACTATTTGCAGGGCAAATGCCGTAAATTCTACGATAACTAACCGAAGAAAAACAAAATGCTTTCTAAATCCTTAGCCATTTGCGTACATCTCGCCATCCATAAATCTAGCTGCGTATAGATGACCCCGAAGGCGATGGTTACAGGTTGAATCCTTAGCGTAAGGCACCCACAGACTAAAAAGAATAATATTAAAAAAAGAAGAAGAAAAAAATAAATAAATATAACATTCTACCTGCATGTACCGTATACGCCTATATGTTAGTATACATCTACATGATCTAGCTAAGATTCATAGCGTCTCCCTTCCCTCACCGCTACACAGCAAAAAAAGCTTCAGTACTGAAAAAGAGCTGTGGTAGAAAAGTACCGAAACAGTGCTGTTTAATATATGCACTGAAACAGTACTGCTACTCAACAGCATCTTTTAATCACCAAAACAGTACTGTCACTTTTAAGCACTGAAAAAGTGCTGTCACTTATAAGCACTGAAAATGTGCTCTCACTTTTAAGCACTGAAAATGTGCTGTCACTTCTAAGCACTGAAAAAGTGCTGTCACTTTTCAGCACTGAAAAAGTGCTGTAACTTCTAAGCACTGAAAAAGTGCTGTCAAGTTTAAGCACTGAAAAAGTGCTGTCAATTTTAAGCACTGAAAAAGTACTGTCAATTGTGAGCACTGAAAAAGTACTGTCACTTCCAAGCACTGAAACAGTGCGGTCACTCTGACAATACCTTGATGCATTATGGGCAGTAGGCATACACGAGATTGTTCAGCCCATCACCACAAAGTCCACCCCTGGGCTTGGTTCTATTCCCATCTCCTTCCCAACTACACACCCTGAAGGCCGATAGAGCACATCCCGCTACCCCACTGGGCCAAACCGCCGGAATGAGTGAAAGATGGCCCAGTCTAGATCCCTACCCGACTATGAAGAACATATAGAGAGTCCAGCGCAAAACAGCAATGGACAAAATGGCAAGGCAACCTGAAAAATGACAACGGTCAAAATGGCAATTGTATATGTTTACACTTCAGTCTCCACATTTCAGGCCCAAAAAAAAATTTCGTTCATCATTTGTTAGTGACTTACGTATACTCTGGGGTTTTTTAAGTGTCTTTTTTGAAGCATTTTGCCTAAAATTAGTGACAGTACTAAAACTGAACACTGTTGGATATGAGTGTTTTTCCTGTGTTTTCCTACTGATGACCACTTCTTTTGTGTCGAACCTTTCCGCAATTTCCATTAACTCGCCCCTACAAAGTAGTTGCGGCGCGATGAAAAATTTAAGTGAACAGCATTTGGGGGAAAACGATGGTGTTTCTGCTGTAAATATCTGAATATGGGAATATAAGGAGGAAATTCAGGGGCGGGCGGTAATGATAACGAACAACAAACACAGGTAACTCAGGTACCTGGCTGAGTGGATAGTAAATTAGTAAATGCTTATGAGGCCCGGACTCAAATTATCAAAAGTAATTGGATCCCCTTTCCGGTGTTTACGAGCTACAAACAGGCAGCTCGGCCGTTTAGTCAAAAGACCTGACTGGTCAAACTGGGAGCCCACTTTTACATGTACCTTAAATTGACTAAAAATATTTCCAGACAAGACTGGCTGATGTCATGATGAATGTAGGGGTTAATACAGGTCAGGTACATGTATCTCTTTCAAGAGCACATATTTCAGATATGCTCATACCTAAAATTTCTGTCTCAAGTTTGTTACCAACTGGCGGATCTCTTTCTGAAGAAACGAACACAAGGCCTGCTTCAAGAGAAATACATATATATTGAATATAAACAAATATGATATAATGTAGATAAACTACATAGCATCGTTAAGCTGTGACTTGCTCACATCTAAGACTCTATATACACAACAGACACTCAAGTCGCCTTACCAGTGAGATGACTTGTTTGACAATTTCACTCTGACATAACATTGTGTGCAGGAGGATAGTCAACTCTATGACAATTTTAATTAATCACTGAAAGATTCAAATCACAATGTAAGGTGTGCTTTAAGAAGTGGCTTTGAACATGTACAATATACCATCCAGAGTGGCTAAACATACTCCAGGAAAATTTGGAAGTAATTAGCTACATGCAATATATCCCTGTTTACACGCAATAACGATACTTATTACACCTCATAGTAATATGTTTGCTCGGTGATTCGTCAATTCCATAATGTGGGCACAGCTATTTGCTTGCTTGAAATGGGTCAATTTCATATTACAGGCAAGACATGCAACAGAATGACTTGAGTTAAAAAAACATTCCGAATAACACCGAAAAGAACTCGCCCTCAGGGTGAAATGTCGGGTATGAAAGCAGAAGCTGTTGAATCAGCTTTTTCAGCAAAAAAACACTGAAATCAATATTGAGAATATCGATCAGCTTGCACTGGTTTAAAAAAAACAGAATTCAAACCTTTTTCAGGGGTATGTTTTATGCCCAAACATATCAGTGTAACAAAACTGTTATAACTTATACATGTAGATTGCCAAATATGAGATAATCGACTGATAATTATTACCCACACTGACGAGATAAATAGTTTGCATTTGTTCCCTCAAACAAACATAATAACACATTCGGTCTCTGATTTCATGATGCGAGAGAGTTTTAGCCCTCCTACTATTTTAAAGAATGAAGCACCGACTCTTATAATCCCAATAACAACCCTAACACATTGAAACAAAGTCTACTATAGCCGATCTGAGAATGACAATGCATGTAGATGTGGCCCTCTTCAGGTGTAAAACAGCCTCCACATTGAAAATATACACCAATTAGCGACCATCTATACTTGCTCGCTGCAGGTGATGTATACCAATTAAGTTTCACATTTAACAGATGACATAAGGAACTAGAGGTTCCGGTTTGACCCTTGAGTTGCCGCTCTGCCATGAAGCCTATGCTGGTTGTTTTTTTTAAGCAAAAACATATGTCTCCCCCAACCTCCAATCTTGCCTTGAGTGGGCACATTATTTAAGGGTAAGTGCTATAAAATGAATGTAACAATAAGTATCCTAAATAAAGTTGCACATCTGAAAATATTAATTGTGAAGAGGCGATTTTCATTGTTGCAGTAGCCCAATGAGGCGGGATTTATATGGCAATGGGTGGATTTCTGATACCTACAGCGCCCAATAAATGAAATAAATGTAATTGTGAAGCACCAATCACACGGACGAATGCACACACAAAAACTTAACCAGATGAGGGGGCTATCCCAATGAAGCTTCCATCCAAGTTTGGTACAATTCCGCGAAATTTCACCATTAGTTCTCAAGATATCTTGCAGACAAGGAAAGGGGGCTCACAGACTCAAAGACACACCGACTCACAGACAGACAGCACAAACTCTAGGTTCCTCCCAACATAGTTGGGGGAGACATAATAATACAAGTGATTTCTGTATGAATTGAACTGGTCGCCAAGGTTTCCGCCTAATCAGGTCCCGATTCAAGGTCGCAACGTTATCCGCCAAAAACGTTTTTTTTGTAATTCATTTCAAGTCTTTATATATCGATGATGCATACTAATTTCCATACTGAACATTGAATGGTATCAGAGATATGGATCATTAATTATTGTACATAAATTAAAGATGGTGGCCAAGGTTTTCACTCCGGTTCTGATTCAATAGGCTTCTAGGTCATGGATAGAGAAATAACCATTCTTGAGATATATTGGTAACAGGAACTGTCTTATGGAACAGCTGAATACATGGCATCAGAGATATGTAATAATTATGCATTAATAAAAGATGGCCACCAAGGTTTCTGCTCAATCAGAAAATAACCGTTTGTTAATTCATAATATACGGTGTATACCAACTTTCATATTGAACAGTTGAATGGCAGACAGACAGACATTTTGCATGAATTAAAGGTGAACTGCAAAGCTTTTAATTTTATCTAAATGTTGCTTATATATACATCTTGTGTTATGTGACATAACTTTTATATGTTTTTGGGGCAAATATATTTTATTAAATCTCCCTAGTATAATCTGTGGCGTGTCCTCCTCTTCCTCCTCTTCCTCCTACTCCGCTTTACTCATTATACTATTAAAGAAGCCGGCCAGGGACAACCAGTCGGACAAGAGACATGTGGGTTTCACTTCATGAGATCCCTTGGTCCAGGCTTTCGCCCTACAGTAGAATGGGTCGACTGCGCATGCGTGATGAGTAGTATAGAAAGGGCAAAGCGGGTCGCATAGGTGTGGCGCGGGATAGGGTGCGCGGGATAGGGTGGGGCGAGAGACCTGGGTCGACTGTGCAGGCGCAATAAGTCGTGCGCAACGAGTAGTATAGAAAGGCCATAGCGGGTCGCATAGGTGTGGCTTGGGATGCGATGAGTAGTATAAAGGGCACAGCGCATACGCGATGAGTAGTGCGTGATGAGTAGTATAGAAAGGGCACAGCGGGTTGCATAGGTGTGGCTTGGGATGCGATGAGTAGTATAGAAAGGTCACAGCGCACCCTGTCTGATGCAATTCATATCTGCCCATGCTCACATGGCGCGCAACAGGGAGAACCAGTGAAGCGGCTCTGGGGAGGGGGGAGATTGACAGGAGGAGAAGCAGGCAACTCCAGGGTCAAAGGGGAGCTTCTATTTATGTAATTCTGTGATATTTGCTTCAAGCGAGAGCGGCAACTCAAGTGTCAACGCCCGCCTCCTCGTTGTATTAATAACAATATTTAAGTTATCTTGTTATAAATCCGTATTGAAAATTTACATCGCTTGTCTCTCTTTGTTTGTAGAACGTTATGACGATATAGAGGTCTCCTTCATTCAAGTTTTATTCAAATGTGACGTCATGCTACGTCGGATGAATGAGTGCGGACCACTATAACGTCATCACGTTCCAAAAACAACGGGAGGCAAGCGATGACGTTTTTCAAAGTTCTGGCTCTCGTTTTCTGGTGGAATATTACTACACATATTTGTAACAACTATAAAAGTCCTTGTTTTCTGACATTTTAGCAGCACATTGGATAGCGTTTCAGTTCACCTTTAAGACGTTGTTGTTCATAAGAATTTCGTCCAGTTACTATTACCTAACTTCTAGAATGCCTCTCAAAGAAGAATTGGCGGTTGGCTTGGAACACAGTTGTCATATTTTATTGATGACCATCTGCACATTATATGAAGTCTTAAAGATCAGGAGAATTGATCTTCGTGATAGTTTATTTCCCCAATGTCATTATCTTCAAGTAGGAAATCAACAGGAAAGAGCAAATTTGGAATGGAATTTCAAATAGCCTAAACCTTTGGCCCCTGCGCGCGCTAACAATACCGGATAAAAATTGCGCGCAGGGGCCAAAGGTCAGTTCCGGTCACGTGAACGGAAGCGGAAGTGACCTCACAGGTCATATGCAAATTATTGAGGTCAGCAGGTGTCCAAAACCCGGCTGTAAGATGGGACCCGGATGTAAAACCACAGTACCCGGATGGAAGACGGAGGAACGACGGGAAAAATCCACTTGGAAACCCGGATGTTGACAAGATCCTGGATGTAAAATCCACAGCCCACAGACACACACACACACACACGCGCGCGCGCGCCCGGCCGTTTCATCAGACACTCTGTCAACCACCAAGATGTTCACTTGTACTACGTGCTCGAAATCATTCACTGGTCTGCACGACTTGCGCCGCCATGAGGCTACCAAGCACGAAGGAACCGCCCGGTATAGCTGTACGATATGCACACTGTCGTTTCAGCGCCCGGATCATTTACAGCGCCACACACGTGCACGCCATGAAGTACCCAAGCGTCCATGCGAAGAATGTGGTCGGCTTTTCAAACTGACCTGTCAGTTGCTGCGACACCAGCGCACACGACACCCTGTTCCGCAGCCACGTTTGCTGATAGAGAAGCCCATAGGCACCAGTATCGAGACAGAGGGAACTCCCACCCATCGCATGAGAGCCGATGATGATGATGTCGCCCTAATTCAACAGTCAAATTCCGACGACAAGACCTTGAGCCAGATTTTGTACGACGTAGATGGCAAAGTACACTTCGCGGACGAACCCATATATGTTCCTAGCGATCTGTTACACGACGATCATCCAGTGAGTGACATCTATCGGCGCCATTGGCCCATGATCCGGCACTGCTTCCACCGTCATCGCCCTATTCAAGATATCTAAAATTTCCGACTGACCGACCTCGCCCATCTACGCAGCTACGTGAAAGCCATCTTCAACGATCAAACTACGGCCTTCAAGTTGAATCTGGCGTTTGGTTATGTGTTACAGCATAAGGAGGCAGACCAGGTCCGATACTTTTGCCCGAGCAGTAGCATCCGGGTATTTGACCAACCCGTTACCATCACGGATAAGACGTCGCTAGAGACGATGCTGGAGAAACTGGACACCGTAGATCCTTTGGAATGGGCCCAACAACAACGCCCCAACACCCAGTGGGTCGTAGAGAGGATGACCAATGTCACGTTTTTCGTCACCAAGCTGACCGACTACACCATAGGCTGAATGCTTCACCCATGCACTGATGAAAACCATAACATGCCATACATATTCTATATGTCTATACGCTGATCGTTGACGGCGGCAACGCTAGGTGGTGGTGGTGATGGTAGTGGTGGTGGTGGTGCTGTGAGGATAATAAAACGTGTATTAGGCAACGTGCCTGTTGGTGTTGATGTCTCTTGGTTGTGTTTATATTGAATGGATCTGAGCATATTGATGCAATGAGAGGAAGTTTTCGGAGAGAACGTAATTCGACATGGTGCACGATTGGACTCAAACACAATCACACACACGTACACAATGTGGCTCATGAAAAACCTGGATGCAAGCTGAAGACCCGGATGTAAAACCACAGTACCCGGATGGAAGACGGAGGAACGACGGGAAAACCCCACTTGGAAACCCGGATGTTGACAAGATCCCGGCTGTAAAATCCACTGCCTCCCCCCACACACACACACACACGCGCGCGCGCAATGCGGCTCAGTCGTACACCAGTACATCTCGGTCCTCGACTTGGGGCAGTTGAACTGAGTGTGCTAAAAATAGATCACCAGCTAGCGTGCTATAAAAGGAAAGCGGCCTGGCCGTTTCATCAGACACTCTGTCAACCACCAAGATGTTCACTTACACAACTTGCCAGAAGCAGTTTACTCGTCTAGACAATTTACGTCGCCACAACACGGCCACCCACAACGACGGACTGTATACTTGTATAACCTGCGCACGGTCATGTAATCGGGAAGATGCTTTACTGCACCATGAACGTTCAATTCATGGGCCACCCAATCGTCCATGCGAGAATTGTGGTCGGCTTTTCAAACTGACCAGTCAGTTGCTGCGACACCAACGTTTGATTCATGCCCCGGTACCATGGCATGAGCGACAACTTCCTACTGAAGAGGAGCCGCGGAAGGTCAGACCCAGTGAAGATAAGCCCGGGCAGATAAACGCTACTGGTGATGCGATGAAGGAGAGCCCACCTATACCCACAGTTCAGAAGAGCCTGGATATCCAGGAGGACCCCAGCGTTACGGTTTCGAGTCATACGCCTGACAACATCGAACATTTTCTGGGCGATCTCTTACAGGACAACCATCCAGTGAGTGACATCGATCGGCGCCATTGGTCCATGACACGGCACTGTTTCCACCCTCATGGCCCTATTCAAGATATTTACAATTTCCCACTGACCAACCGCACCCGTCTACGCAGCTACGTGGAAGCCATCTTCAAAGATCAAACTACGGCCTTCAAATTGAATGTCGCTTTCGGGTACATCTTACGTCACAAAAAGACGGACCAGTTACGGTATTATTATCCCGGCAATAATATCTATGTGTCTGACCAGCCGTTCACCATCATTAACCGAAGGTCACTAGAGACGATGCTGGAGATACTGGACACCGTGGATGCCTTGAGATGGGCACATCGTCAACGCCCCAACATACAATGGGTGGTCGAGAGGGTAACCAATGTCACGTTTTTCCTTACCAAGCTGACCGACCACCGCCATCGGTTGAATGCGTCACCCGTGCACTGATGAATACCATAACATGCCGCACATACTCTCCATGCATGTCTACATGCTGATCGTTGACTTGAGCTCAGTAAACACTTGTACCTAATGTGACGGTGCGTTAAATAACGAGAGATCCTGAAGGATCTTGGCGCCCACCATTGTCCGATAATTGTAAGCTAATGACTAGAGGATCTTTTTGTCCATGGTTACTAAGAACAAACGATTGATTTGTAATTTTGTTTACAGAGTTTCGAATCTGAGCGAAAAAGATCAGAAAAGGGACACTGAAAAACACCAAGATATAATCTAAGTTTCAGGAGTTTAAAGATTTCTAGAAACTGTACTTATGTCGGTTGTTATAATACAAGAGAAATGAGCAAAGTTAGTCTGACAGTGAATGTATATGCACGGAGGATCCTTCGCCTTTGTTTTGTAGTATTTTAAAAAAAAAATGTGCACGTGTCATCATTGGGTACTGGAAGCGAGGACCAATCTCTTTGACACTTTGGCATGAGATATGAAACATACTTAAGATTTCATAATTAGGAACGAATGCTAATTCTGTTCTGTTTACTGGGCTAGTTTGAGATATCACTTTTAACATACCATGCTCGAAAATAGTAAGATGGTACAAGGGATCCGGTCCGCGCAGTAATGTTGAAACTTCTAAAGTGCCTGAATCCTGATTATCTCCCTTGGATCGAAACATGCAGTAGTCTACAGTTGTCGAGTTGTGACGTTGAATCACAAGAGTGACGTCCCTTCATGTAGCCGACCCACCGGCAGACGAGAGGGTGGAGCAGTTCACTAGCTACTGCATGGACTGAAGAAAACTGATTTAAAATTTGAAGAAATACATTTTAATTCCGAATTATTTGAACTCCTTGATATGGATATTCTCTATAGTCAATATATAGAATCCACCGTTTGATCCGCCGACTCTTGTGATGCAACGTCACAGCTCGAGAATACCGTATTAATTTGAAGCGTAACTTGGATTTTCGAGTCGGACCAAAAAAGATATCTTGCACTACTAGGCCCCATGTGGGACCTGTGTACCAACTTTCAGAAAGATCCATGAAATATTTCCTGAGAATTCACGATAATGTTTCAAGGGTTAATTCAAGATTTGGACCGAAAAAGGTATCCTGCACAACTAGATCTTATAGGGAACCTGTGTACCAAATTTGAGAAAGATCCATGCAGTACTTCCTAAGAAATCACGATAACAAAGTTGCATAGGAAAATCCAAGATGGCCGCCTGTCGAATCGGACCAGAAAAGGTATCTTGCACAACTAGACGACAAGGAGAACCTGTGTAACAAATTTAACAAAGATCCATGCAGTAGTTCCTGAGAAATCCCAATAACAATGTTTCATGCGGTAATCCAAGATGGCCGCCTGCTGGACATATTGGATTTTGGAATCGGACCAGAAAAGGTATCTTGCACAACTGGACCACAAGGGGAACCTGTGTATCAAATTTGAGAAAGATCCAGGCAGTACTTCCCGAGAAATCATGATAACAAAATTTCATGGGGAAGTCTAAGATGGCCGCCTGGTGACCATATTGGATTTTCGATTCGGACCGAAAAAGGCATCTTGCATCTCGAGACCCTAAGGGGAACCTGTGTACCAAATTTGAGAAAGATCCATGCAGTAGTTCCTGACAAATGACGATAAAGTTTCATGGGGAAATCCAAGATGACTGCCTGGTGGCCATAGTGGATTTTCAAATCAGACCAGGAAAGGTATCTTGCACAACTAGGCACCAAGGGGAACCTGTGTACCAAATTTGAGAAAGATCCATGCAGTATTTCCTGAGAAATGACGATAAATTTTCAAAGGGAAATCCAATATGGCTGCCTGGTGGCTATACTGGATTTTCGAATCGGACCGAAAAGGTATCTTGCACAACTAGACCCCAAGGGGAACCTGTGTACCAAATTTGAGAAAGATCCATGCAGTAGTTCCTGAGAAATTGCGATAACAAGGTTTCCTGGGGAAATCAAAGATGGCTGCCTGGTGGCCATATTGGATTTTCGATTCGGACCGAAAAAGGTATTTTGCAAACCTAGACCCTAAGGAGAACCTGTGTACCAAATTTGAGAAAGATCCATGCAGTACTTCCTGAGAAATGACGATAACAAGGTTTCATGGGGAAATCCAAGATGGCTGCTTGGTGGCCATATTGGATTTCGAATCGGACCAGAAAAGGTATCTTGCACAACTAGACCCCAAGAGGAACCTGTGTACCAAATTTGAGAACGATCCATGCAGTAGTTCCTGAGAAATCGCGATAACAAGATTTCATGGGGAAATCCAACATGGCTGCCTGGTGGCCATATCGGATTTTCGAATCGGACTAAAAAAGGTATCTTGCACAACTAGACCCTAAGGGGAACCTGTGTACGAAATTTGAGAAAGATCCATGCAGTACTTCCTGAGAAATGACGATAACAAAGTTTCATGGGGAAATCCAAGATGGCTGCCTGGTGGCCATATTGGATTTTCGAATCGGACCAGAAAAGGTATCGTGCACAACTAGACCCCAAGGGGAACCTGTGTACCAAATTTGAGAAAGATCCATAAAGTAGTTCCTGAGAAATCGCGATAACAAGGTTTCATGGGGAAATCCAAGATGGCTGCCTGGTGGCGATATTGGATTTTCGAATCGGACCAAAAAAGGTATCTTGCACAACTAGACCCCAAGGGGAACCTGTGTACCAAATTTGAGAAAGATCCATGCAGTAGTTCCTGAGAAATCACGATAACAAGGTTTCATGGGGAAATCCAAGATGGCTGCCTGGTGGCCATATTGGATTTTCGAATCGGACCAAAAAAGGTATCTTGCACAATTAGGCCCCAAGGGGAACCTGTGTACCAAATTTGAGAAAGATCCATGCAGTACTTCCTGAGAAATGACGATAACAAAGTTTCATGGGGAAATCCAAGATGGCTGCCTGGTGGCCATCTTGGATTTTCGAATCGGACAAAAAAAGGTATCTTGCACAATTAGGCCCCAAGGGGAACCTGTGTACCAAATTTGAGAAAGATCCATGCAGTAGTTCCTGAGAAATTGCGATAACAAGGTTTCCTGGGGAAATCCAAGATGGCTGCCTGGTGGCCATATTGGATTTTCGATTCGGACCGAAAAAGGTATCTTGCACAACTAGACCCTAAGGGGAACCTGTGTACCAAATTTGAGAAAGATCCATGCAGTACTTCCTGAGAAATGACGATAACAAGGTTTCATGGGGAAATCCAAGATGGCTGCTTGGTGGCCATATTGGATTTCGAATCGGACCAGAAAAGGTATCTTGCACAACTAGACCCCAAGGGGAACCTGTGTACCAAATTTGAGAACGATCCATGCAGTAGTTCCTGAGAAATCGCGATAACAAGATTTCATGGGGAAATCCAACATGGGCTGCCTGGTGGCCATATCGGATTTTCGAATCGGACTAAAAAGGTATCTTGCACAACTAGACCCTATAAACCCGTGTACCAAATTTGAGAAAGATCTATGCAGTAGTTCCTGAGAAATTGCAATAACAAGGTTTCATAGGGAAATCCAAGATGGCTGCCTGGTGGCCATATCGGATTTTCGAATCGTGCCAGAAAAGGTATCTTGCACAACTAGACCCCAAGGGGAACCTGTGTACCAAATTTGAGAAAGATCCACGGAGTACTTCCTGAGAATTCACGATGACAAAGTTTCATCGGGAAATCCAAGATGGCTGCCTGGTGGCGATATTGGATTTTCGAATCGGACCAGAAAAGGTATCTTGCACAACTAGACCCCAAGGGGAACCTGTGTACCAAATTTGAGAAAGATCCATGCAGTAGTTCCTGAGAAATCGCGATAACAAGGTTTCATGGGAAATCCAAGATGGCTGCCTGGTGGCCATATTGGATTTTCGAATCGGACCAGAAAAGGTATCTTGCACAACTAGACCCCAAGGGGAACCTGTGTACCACATTTGAGAAAGATCCATGCAGTAGTTCCTGAGAAATCGCGATAAGGTTTCATGGGGAAATCCAAGATGGCTGCCTGGTGGCCATATTGGATTTTCGAATCTGACCAGAAAAGGTATCTTGCACAACTAGACCCCAAGGGGAACCTGTGTACCAAATTTGAGGAAGATCCACGCAGTAGTTCCTGAGAAATCGCAATAACAATGTTTCATGGAAAAATCCAAGATGGCCGCCTGGTGGCCATCTTGGATTTGTGAATCAGACCACAAAAGGTATCTTGCACAACTAGACCCCAAGGGGAACCTGTGTACCAAATTTGAGAAAGATCCATGCAGTAGTTCCTGAGAAATCACGATAACAAGGTTTCATGGGGAAATCCAAGATGGCTGCGTGGTGGCCATATTGGATTTTCGAATCGGACAAAAAAAGGTATCTTGCACAACTAGGCCCCAAGGGGAACCTGTGTACCAAATTTGAGAAAGATCCATGCAGTAGTTCCTGAGAAATCACGATAACAAGGTTTCATGGGGAAATCCAAGATGGCTGCCTGGTGGCCATCTTGGATTTTCGAATCGGACAAACAAAGGTATCTTGCACAACTAGGCCCCAAGGGGAACCTGTGTACCAAATTTGAAAAAGATCCATAAAGTAGTTCCTCAGAAATCGCGATAACAAGAATTGTTTACGGACGTCCGGACTGACGGACGGACGGACTGACGGACGGACTGACGGACGACGGACGACGGACGACGGACCACGGACGAAAAGCGATTTGAACCATCACCAGATGGTGGGCTAATAACACATGGTGTTTAATATTTCAGTTTGTTTTGCTGTGAACATACTACACATACCCAGGGCGGCTCCCCCAGCCTGGGTATGATGTAACATTGGGGATAATAAACTATGTAAACATTGCTGAACTTGTTGTTATTCACGACAACCGCTATCCGATTGTATAATACAGAACATATATGGTACAATACAGGAAACATATGGTATAATACAGCACAGATTTGGTATAATACAGGACAGATACTGTATAATACAGCACAGATTTGGTATAATACAGAACATATATTGTATAATACAGGACAAATATGGTACGATACAGGACCTATTTGCTATAATACAAGACAGATATTCTGTAACACGGGACAGATATTGCATAATACAGCACAGATATTGCATAATACAGCACAGATATGGTGTAATTCAGGACAGATATGGTATAATACAGCACAGATATGGTATAATAGAGGGCAAATATTGTATAATACAGCACAGATTTGGTATAATACAGGACATATATGGTACAATACAGGACAGATATAGTATAAAACAGCACAGATTGGTATAATACAGGACAGATACTGTATAATACGCATGACAGATATGGATGGTCCATCTCTACACTAAATACCCTCCTGCACTGCCCAAAATGCCCACTTTCGCTACTACTCGTACTGATGACGTCACCAATGAGGTCACAGATGCTGTGGACATCCCTTAAAATCGTGGTCTCCACCCCGAAGGTTACAAGATGACACCCCACAGGACGCATTCGGACCAAGGATGGTCCATCTCTACACCAAATACCTTCCTTCACTACCCCAAAATTCCCACTTTCGCTATTACTCGTACTGATGACGTCACCGATGACGTCAAAGATGCTGTGAACATTCCTCAAATCGGGGTCTACACCCCGAGAGCTACAAAATGACACCTCCCAGGACGCATTCGGACCAAGGATGGTCCATCTCTACCCCAAATACCTTCCTTCTCTGCCCCAAAATGCCCACTTTCGCTACTACTCCTACTAATGACGTCACCGATGACGTGAACATCCCTCAAATCGGGATGTACACCCTGAGAGCTACAAGATAACACCTCCCACGACACAATCGGACCAAGGGTGGTCCATCTCGACCCCAAATACCTTCCTGTACTGCCCCAAAATGGCCACTTGACGTACTACAACCAACTGCGCATGCGCAGATTGACGCGACTTGCACTTAAAAACACGCCATTCTGACTCTACCCCACACAAGCTTCACTTTGACACCTCCCACAACCCATTTGGACCCATAGTGGTCCATCTCTACCCCAAACACATACCCCCCCACCAACATGCCTGCTTTCTATACTACGGCCAGACTGTGCATGCGCAGACTTTTGCACACGGACGAACCATTAGTCGATACATTACAAACTCTACGGGAGCTTCAAAATAAGACCTCATACGACATCATAGGATCATAAGGGGCTCACCTAGACCCCAAAACGTTCACCCCGTATGGACCTATACCCCAATAGCCATGCAGCATAGGCCTGTTGGCCTACCCATGCCTTGGTGAACTTTTTCCAAAAATGTCACCGCTTCGCTCCGGGACCCCTCCCATCGTGTTCTAAATGACGAGACGTGAAAAACAAGACCAAACAACCCATATCATAAAGAACGTGTGTGAATTTCCCAGGTTGAACCTATACTCCCATATAGCCAGTATGGGACTATATGGGCCATATGGTACTTTTCCAAAAATTTCACCTTTTCGCTCCGGGACCCTTCCCATAGTGTTCTAAATGACGAGACGAGAAAAACAAGACCCCACAACCCATATCACAATGAACGTGTGTGAATTTCCCAGGTTGAACCTATATCCCCATATAGCCAGCCTATAGGCCTATATACAGGCCTACCCGGTACTTTTCCCAAAAATTTCACCGATTCGCTCCGGGACCCTTCCCGTCGTGTTCTAAATGACGAGACGTGAAAAACAAATCCAAGCAACCCATATCACAATGAACGTGCGTGAATTTTCCAGGTTGAACCTATACCCCCATATAGCCAGCCTATAGGCCTATATACAGACCTTGGTGACTTTACCCAAAAATTTCACCGATTCGCTCCGGGAACCCTCCCATTGTATTTTTCTCGGCGAGACGAGAAAAACGAGACCCCACAAGCCATAGTAAAGCCCACAAAAAAAATTGACCACCCCTCCCCCCATATAGCCAGTATGAGCCTATATACAGACCTCGGCGACTTT